>JARQOD010002013.1:31129-85802 GCA_033576555.1 Oophaga sylvatica | reverse complement strand
CAGAGACGGAGCAGCGGGATGGGGTCAATCAGGACTGGAGCAGCCGCATGGGCAGTCAGAAGGAGCGCAGGCAGGGGGCCCAAAATCGGGACTGTAGTAGCGCTGGGGTCAATCAAGTGGGCGCGAAATGGGGTTCGGAAGGGGCACAGGCATGGGGCCTTTCGGTTGCAGCAGGCTGGGGTCAATCGAGGGGCACCAGCTGGGGTCAATATGATGAGCAGCAGCAAGGGGGCTGTAGAGCTAGAGCAGGCAGGGGGGCCAATCGGATTTGGGCGCAGCCTGGGGCTGTCGGACTGGAGCAGCAGGCATGGGGCCAATCAGAGAGGGAGCGCGCCATGGGCCCAAAAATTTGCATTTTGCTTGTCAAGTGGCAGTCGGAACGGGAGCAGAGGCTGGGGCCAATCAAAAACTGGAGCAGCGGCATGGGGCCCAAACATAGCGGGACAGCAGCCATGGGGCCGATCAGAGCTTGAGGAGAGGTTTGGGGCATCAGGACTGGGCAGCACCCAGGGGCAGATCAAGATGGAAAAGCAGGCATTGGGCCAATCTTAAAATGCAGCGCACCAGGGGGCCCGATCAGAGATGGAGCAAAAGGCGGGGGCCAATCAGGGACGGAGGCAGCGGGCATGGGGCCCAATCAGAGCTGGGCACGGGGCATGGGGCCAATCGGACTGGAGCCAGGCTGGGCCAAATCATAGATGGGCGCGCCATGGGGCCCGCCGAGACGAAGCAAAGGAAGGGGCCAATGAGCTGGAGCAGCAGCCTGGGGCAGACAAGATGGGGCAGCAGGCAGGGGCCTCGGCTGGCGCGCCATGGGCCCATTGGTTGTAAGAAAGTATCACCAAATATGGAGGTGAAGAGTAGGTGCCCAAACCGTGGAGAAGAAGAAACTCTCCTCCTTAATGGTGTGGAAAGTTTTTTGGGGGGGAAAAATTTTTTTAAGGGGAGTTCGGTCCGGGCCTTCCCAGCTCTTGGAAAATGTAAAAAATAAAAAATGGAAAAGTTAATTTAAAGAAAAACAACGGAGAACGTATTTAAATAATATCAAAGGAACTGCGTTAACTGGATTCAATAATTCCTAGATACAGAACAACTTTGAGATTTAGGTAACAGAGTCTTAATGGAGGGAAGAAAAACCAGACTATAGAAAGTATTGTGTGTGGAAGTACAAGGAAAACATACCCCTGTTGTAAGGTTGAATTTTGGCGCATTCAAGTCAGATTCATAAAGAAACTGTGAAAAACGAAGAGCAAATGACAATGCTCATACAGAAGAAAATGTCTAGACAGTGGTTAATATTAAAAAGGGGGAATTTTAATTCCTCCCATATCAACAAACTCCATCCTATTTAATCCCACATAATAAACCTAACAACATAAATAAATAAACTTAATCAAACTAACAAAAAAGGATCCCTTTTATAACAAACCTGAAAGGTTAGGAAGTCGTTTCAGCTTGAACGCTTCCCCGCTTGGCACGCTGCTATAGCCGGCCACTTCGTTTGTTATAGGAAAGTGCGAGGAAACCCCACATGACTTTGTGCACCAAACGAAAGGAAGAGGTGGAAGCTAAGAGGGGGGGGGCGGAAGCGCATGGCCGTGCGTTCCCTGCTGAAATGGTGCGTTCCACATTACCGGGCGGTATTAGTAAGTGGGAGACGTTCAGGGGTTGGCTAAAGATTGTAAAAAAGGGGGTCGTCACATAACAGTGATAGGAGTGTCCACCAACAGGCTTGTGCCCAGAGGAAATTGCCAAATTCAATAAAACCGGCTCTAAGATAGAAAAAGGGAAGAATTGTTTACATTGCAGAATTAAAAAAAAAAAGGGGGAATTACGTTATGAATAGTGAACCTTATAAAACATTAATGGGGCAAAAAATTAAACAAAAGGAGAATTTTTTGGACTGACAATAACAACAATGATGTCAGACGAATTATTGGTATTTTTTGGTATCGATTATAAGAAAGAAAGTAAATCATAATCCTTGTTAGACCTTTTGGATTTAAAATTGTGCCAGAGATGACCCCAAAAAGGCCCTCCCGTTTTCAATAGTTTAATCCGGTCACCTCCTCTCCGGGTTGGGCAAGTTCGAGAACCTGAATTTGGCTGGGCAATTTATGTCGTAACAAAAATTGATAGGGGACTGGGAGAAAAAAAGTTTTTGCACCGTATGGTAGACTTGTGTTTTGATATTCGGTCTTTAACCGATTGTGTCGTCTCCCAAGTTAATAGTCCGCTGGCATTTTTGAGTAAACTGCGTAGGAGTGCACAAGTAAAAAACCCTAATGTTAAGGACCTACAGTGTAGGGATTCGATCGTGTTTCCCTTTTGTACTTGTTACATTGAGTACAGTCAGGCAAGGAAAGTCCCCATGTTTTGGATGTTGTAGGAAAGTTGTTGTGTCCTATTTTTGGTGGGCCAAAATCAGCTTAAAAGGGGGAATCCTAAATTGGTCCCCTCGAAAACATGGTAAAAAAGGATTTTTAAATTCCGGAATTTGTGGATGGCCCTGGAGAGAAGGGGCCAATATCGGCGTATGACTTATGTATCTATAAACGGTGGAAAGAAAACACAAAGGCCATCTATTCCTGGTTTTGGTAAGGGGGGGAGATATTTAGAAACGGACGAGTCAAGAACCTGTTGTGGGTTCCCCCTGTCTTGAATTTGGAATTATTCATTCAATCTCGGTGGGGACCTCTCAATACAACACTTTTACCCGTTGGAATGGATTAGGAATGGATTTTTCCCTTTTTTTTTTTGGGTGGGGTGGAAGCTGTCAAAATGCAAAACTATTTCGGCAGTAGGTTTGGTATAAAGACCGTAGTAATCTCAGTTCGTCCTTTATCCATAGGTCCAAAAAGTTGTTCCTGTTCGTGTCAGATTGACTGTAAATGGAGACCAGGCCAAGATTGGTTAAGATCTGATGAAAGGGGATAGGGACTCGAAGGCCCCCCATAGCAAAAGATGTCTCATATAAGTTTCCAAGTGATGACGTTTTCTTGGAATAAGGGGGAGGTAAAAGATGGATTCCCAAAATCAGCCAGTAAATTTGATATGGGGGCGCTCTTCGGCCCGCGGTCCCGCGGATCTGAGGAAAAAATCGTCCTGAAACTAAAGTAATTACGAGTAAAATACTAGAGTTAGTAGGTCCACCATAGCTCTATTTGGGGGGGGCGTGAAATTCTTTTCGAAAAAATCTTTGAAGACTGAATGCCTTCCTCATGGGGAATTGAGGTGTACGGTCTTAACGTCAAAGTGACTAATATTGATGTATGGGGCCTGTTGGATACTTGATGACTTGAAGGAAGGCATTGGTGTCAATAAAAAGGATTTAGAGCATAATCAAGGAGTTTGTATCTTTCCAAAAGATGGGAGAGGAGGAGAATGGACTCGGTAGACGCGACAATGGGTTACCTGGGGGTGTTGAAGATCCTTGTGGACTTGGGAAGGTATAGAAGACCGGGAAAAACCGGGGTTTTTTTTTTTCAGGAAGTCGGGGTTTTGTTATCAAAGGTGCCTAGTCTAGAGTGGTTAGAACATTAAGTTAATGGACCTATGGCCTGTTGGGTCATGTGGTAATTTGAATATAACTAGTGCCCCAAGTTGTCTGAGGCTTCTGATGAATAGTCCGAAGGTTCTGACAACTATTGCTCCACCCTTGTTTTGTGGTTTTTAAAAAATACACTAGATCCTCCTTCAAAAAAAATCTTAAAGCCTGAAATTCTTTGCCTTAAGATTTGGGGGATAAAAACAATTTCCCTTGTTCCATGTCGCGTTTAAGTCATTGAAGGAGGATTGTTAAAAGCCTTGAAGGTTTCAGAGCATTAGACCCAAGTGGGGTTAAAATGACTTTTTGTCCTAAGGCCAAGATGTGAAATGGGAGAGTGGGTCATGGTCGGGGGCATTGGGGACACAGGTTGTTGGTTTGAAAAATACACCTTTAGTCTCTGAGGAAAAAAACGTGGAGGTCCATTTCGAGGCAAAGGTCTTATACTGTAAGAAGGGACAAAGGAAAGCCCTTTTGAACCCAATGAGTTTGCAATGCCCAATGTCCCTATTAGAGTGTCCCCCCAATGGGCACATCCTGTAGGCCATTGGGGTGCATCTCTAATAGGACTTGGGCATTGCAAAAACTCATTGCTTCAAAGGGCTGTCCTTTGTCCTTCTTCAGATATAAGACCTTTGACCTCGAAATGGACCTCCAGCGTTTTTTTTCGCTCATTGAGACTAAAGGGTATTTTTCTAACCAACATTTACCTCGTGTCCCAGACAATGCCCCCGACCTGACCCACTTCCATTTCACATCTTGGCCTAGAAAAAGTCATTTTAGAACCCTTGGGTCTAAGCTCTTGAAACCTTCTAGGCTTTGAAACAATCCTCCTTCAATGAATTAACGCGACATGGAACAGGGAAATTGTTTTCCCCAAATCTTAAGGCAGAAGAATTTCAGGCTTTAAGATCTTTGAAGGAGGTCATGTGTGATTATTAAACCCAGAACAAGGGTGGGCAAATTTGTTGTCATGAACCGTCGGACTATTCACAAAGCTTCAGACAATTGGGGGGCATTATATTTGGTCAAATTCACAGCCCAAAGGGCCATACTGGTCCATTATCTCTAATGTTTCAACCCATCTAAGCTGGCATTAGAAACAAAACCCACGACTTCGACAAAAAAAAACCGGTTGTCCGGTCTTCTAAATCTTCCAAGACCCCAAAGGTCTTCAACACCCCCCAGGTAGACCCATTGTCGCGTTTACCGAGTCCATTCTCTCTCCTCTCTCCATCTATTTGGAGAAGATACTAACTCCTTTGTTATGTCTTTAAACCTTTTTACTTGAAACCAATGCCTTTTAATTCAGGGTATCCAACAGGTCCCCACTACAGATATTGTCCTTTTGACGTTAAAGACCGTAACCTCAATTCCCTGAGGAAGGCATTCATCTGTAAAAGATTTTACTGAAAAGTAATTTTCACGCCGCCCCAAAATAGGCTATGTGTGGACCTACAACTTAGTATTTTTCGAAATTTTACTTTTGTTCAGGACGATTTTTTCTAAGATCCGCGGGACGCGTGGGCTCGAACGAGCGCCCCATAGCAAATTGCTAATGGCTGATTTTTGGGGAAAATCCTCATTTCCTCCACTCCTTTTCCAAAAAAGTCTCATTTGGGGAAACGTTTTTTATGCATCTTTTGCATATGGGTGGCACGTTCGAGCCTACCCTCCTTTCATCGTACTTAACCAATCTTGGCCTGGTCTCCAATTTACAGCACTCTGACACGAAGGACAACTTTTGGACACTATGGTCATAAAGGACGAAATGGTAGATTTCTACGGATCTTTATACCAAATACTGACCGAAATAGTCTCCTGCATTTTGACAGCTTCCCCCTACACCCATGAAGGATCCATTCCTAAATCCCGTTCCAAGGGTAAAACGTGTTTATTGAGGGATACCCGCAACCGTAATTAATGAGTGAATTCCAAATTCGAGACAGGGGGTCCCACAACAGGTTCTTGATCGTCCGTTTCTAATTATCTCCTCCCTTACCAAACCGGCAATAGGTGGCTTTGTGCATTCTTTCCATCCGTTTTCTATCTGATACAAAGTCTATCCGATATTGGCCCCTTTCTCCAGGGCACATCCCCCAAATTCCGGATTTAAAAATCCTTTTTTACCATGTTTTTCGCGGGCACCTAATTTCAGAGATTCCCTTGTTAGAGCTGTTTTTGGCCCACCAAAACTAGGACACCAAGTTTCCTAAACATCCAAAATGGCACTTTTTTCCTTGCCTGAGCTGTACTCATGTAACAATGTACAAAAGGGAAAAACGATAAACTCCCTACAGTAGGCCTTTAACATTAGGGTTTTTTTTACTTGTGACACCTCCTACGCGTTTACGTCATAAAATGTCCTGCGGATTTATCGTTGGGGGACGACACAATCGGTTAAAGACGAATATCAAAACACAAAGTTACCAACGGTGCAAAAAACTTTTGCTCCCAGTCCCCTATCATTTTTTGACTTCGGACAACAATTGCAAGCCAAATTTCAGGTTCCGAAAATGTGCCTCAACCAGGGGGAGGTGCGGATTAAAACTATTGAAAAGGCGAGAGGTTTTGGATTCATAATCTGGGAACATTAACTCCAAAAGGTCCAACAAGGAATTATGTTTTATTTTTTCTTATAATCCTACCTTAAAATACCAATAAAATTCGTCTGACCATTGTTGTTATTTCAGTCCAAATATTCTCTTTTGAGGAATTTTTTGCCCCATTATATGTTTTAAGGTTTCCTATTCATAACTGTAATTCCCCCTTTTTATTTTTATTTCTGCAATGATACTAATTCTTGCCCTTTTTCTTTTCTTAGACCGGTTTTTTTGAATTTGGCAATTTCCTCTGGGCACAAGCACTGTTGGTGGCCTCCTATCACTGTTATGTGCGGACCTCTTTTCACAATCTTTAGCCACTCCCGAACGTTCTCCACTTCTATTACCGCCGGTATATGTGGAACGCACCAGTTGTCAGAGTGGAACGCACGCCATGCGCTCGCCCACGTCACCTCTTAGCTTACCACACCTCTTCTTTCTGTTGGCTGCACATAGTCATGTGCTTTCCTCGCACTTCCTATATAACAAACAGGAAGTGGCCGGCTATAGTCAGCGTGCAACAAGCGGTGGACCACCGCGTTCTTGCTGCAGAACAGACGCTTCTCTCACCTTTCAGGTTTGTTACAAACGGGATCCTTTTCTCACCATATAGATTAAGTATTGATTCACACCGTTTACTTTATCTTACTGTTGCATAGGTACCTTACTCATGTGGATCCCTAACAATCAGGCATGGAGTCTCCATGTTGACACTGGTAGGCACATTATCACTCTCCCCCCTTTTTCAATATGTACCACGCACTGTCTAGACA
This sequence comes from Oophaga sylvatica, assembly GCA_033576555.1. Classification (NCBI taxonomy): domain Eukaryota; kingdom Metazoa; phylum Chordata; class Amphibia; order Anura; family Dendrobatidae; genus Oophaga; species Oophaga sylvatica. Next base: position 78,879 of record JARQOD010002013.1, on the reverse strand, counting down.
CTTTTCTTCTAGTATGACACTTGTCATTTTGCCCCTTCGTTTTTCACAGTGTCTTTTTGAAATCTGACTTGATGCGCCCCATATTCTTCAACCTTATCAAACAGGGTATGTGTTCCTTGTACTTCCACACACAATACTTTCTATATGTCTGGTTTTCTTCCCTCCATTAAGACTCTCGTTACACTATATCTCAAATGTGTCTGTATACTAGGATATTATTGGAATCATGTTTATACAGCTAGTTCCATTTTGTATATTATGTATAATATCTGTTTTCTTTAAATTATACTTTTCTTCATTTTTTAATTTTTTTACATTTTCACTATAGTAGCTGAGGAAGGTCGTTTAGACCGAAACGTCCCCTGTATACACTATTTATTTTGGACCACAATAAAATTCTTTCTTCTTGATCATCACATTAAGTTGAGTGCAGAGTTTCCTTCTTCCATCATATACAGTAGCATTGTCAATGTGGCAAATCAGAGACTGGACAGCAGGCATGTTGCCAATTCAGAGACTGAAGCAGCAGGAATGGGGCCTATCAGAGACTGGAGCAGCAGCCATGGGGGCAGATCAGAGACTGGAGCAGCAGGCATGGGGTCAATCAGAGACTAGAGCAGCAGCCATGGGGCTCATCATATACAGTAGCATTGCAATGTGGCAAATCAGAGACTGGAGCATCAGGCATGTTGCCAATCAGAGACTGGAGCAGCAGGCATGAGGCCAATCAGAGACTGGAGCAGCAGGCATGGGCCAGTCACAGACTGGAGCAGCAGCCAGGGGCAGATCAAGACTGGAGCAGCAGGCATCGGGCCAATCAGAGACTGGAGCAGCAGCCATGGGGCCCATCATATACAGTAGAATTGTCAATGTGGCAGATCGGAGGACTGGAGCAGCAGCCATGGTGCCGATCAGGACAGGAGCAGCAGGCATGTGACCAATCATAGACTGGAGCAGCAGCCATGGGGCCGATCAGAGACTGGAGCAGCAGGCATGGGGCCAATCAGAACTGGAGCAGCAGGCATGGGGCCGATCAGACACTGGAGCAGCAGGCATGGGGCCAATCAGAGACTGGAGCAGCAGGCATGTGGCTGATCAGAGACTGAAGCAGAAGGAATGGGGCCAATCAGAGACTGGAGCAGCAGCCATGGGGCAGATCAGAGACTGGAGCAGCAGGCATGGGGCCAATCAGAGAGTAGAGCAGCAGCCATGGGTCCCATCATATACAGTAGCATTGTCAATGTGGCAAATCAGTGACTGGACAGCAGGCAGTTGCCAATCAAGACTGAAGCAGCAGGAATGGGGCCTATCAGAGACTGGAGCAGCAGCCATGGTGCAGATCAGAGACTGGAGCAGCAGGCATGGGGTCAATCAGAGACTAGAGCAGCAGCCATGGGGCTCATATACAGTAGCATTGTCAATGTGGCAAATCAGAGACTGGAGCATCAGGCATGTTGCAAATCAGAGACTGGAGCAGCAGCCATGGGGCCGATCAGAGACGGAGCAGCAGGCATGGGCCAATCAGAGACTGGAGCAGCAGCCATGGGGCAGATCAGAGACTGGAGCAGCAGGCATGGGGCCAATCAGAGACTGCAGCAGCAGCCATGGGGCCCATAATATACAGTAGCATTTCAATGTGGCAGATCAGAAATTGGAGCAGCAGGCATAGGGCCAATCAGAGACTGGAGCAGCAGGCATGGGGCCATCATATACTGAAGCATTCAACATGGGGGACATCAGACACTTGAGCAGCATTAAACGTGGCCCATTACACGCTGGAAACATTAATAATGGGGCACATTATATATGGAGCTTGATTTTGGCCCTTCATACACTGGAGCATCATCCATGTGGACCATCATATACTGGAGCATTATATGGGGTTCATTATTTATGGGCCATCATATAGGGTATGGAGCATTATATGGGGCTCATTCTTCTGTATGGCACACTATGTGGTGGCCATAGTACTGTATGGAGAAATATAGTGTCCTTTTTTCTAGTTATTGTAAATGTTAACATAGATATCAGTCATGTCATGTAAGAAGTGAAGTATTTTGCATTGTACTATACCGAGATTTCTGTACCGTAACGGAGCATCATTAATTCCGGTTAAGTGTTAAAGTGGCCCACTGATACTCTTTGCCCCGGGCACACGAAAACCGGGAACCATCCCAACCCCCCCCACAAGTTGAGCCAAATAACCCCCATTTTTCAATGGGTAAACATTATTATAAAGTCAATAAAGGTTGCCAAGCTTAAGTAATAATGATTGATGTTCTTGCCATTGAAATGGGCACTGTAGACGTGTTTTCTGTCCTCCACTGTCTACCGACTTTGCTTCCCCATTGACTTGCATTGGGATTCATGTTTCGATTGACCCGCCGATTTTTCGCGATAGTCGGCCGATTTCACTCGACCCGAGTTTTGCGAAAGTCGGGTTCTGTGAAGCCCGACTCGACCAGAAAAAGGGAAAGTCGCTCATCTCTAGACGTGACTAATTGATCTGCAAAAGATAATTCAAGGTTAATAAAAAACATATGGAGTGAATTACATATACTATAGTAATAGATCTTGCCTTTTATTTAGACCAACTGGATCTCTGGTATTCATCTTTAATATTCAGTATGATTCTCTGTTTTATCACTTTACGACGGAAATCCTCTCCTCTCAATCCTTCCCAATTGTTGATTGGTGCTTTTGTATAATAAAGGGTTTCTATTGTCCCTCTTTTGTCTTTTGTGACTTGTTCATATTACATTTCTGTTCCAAGCTCTATTGTATGGTGGAGGACAGACCAGGGATTAACAGGAGCGTAGTGAGGTCAAAGACTAGGGCCTCTCTACTATCAAGGTACCTCCCCTGCCTAAGATCGTCACGGCGTGACACAGGGTCATTCAAACACCCTTGAAGGCGCCAACTGTAGAGCCTCATTCAGGTATTGTGAAAAAGTATAGTTGTGGTACTCCAGCACTCAAAGCCTGCAAAAAATTACAAGCAGGGTCATCCATACACTTTTAAAAGCATCAACTTAGTATCTCATTCAAATATTCTGAACATAATGTAATTTTGGTACTTTTACACTTATAAAAGTTCTGCACAGTGCAAGCCTGCCAAAAATTTCAAGCTGATGTTAGTCCTTAAAGATTCTAATATGAACAAGTGATTGGTTCAATGTGACTATATGCATTTGGTGAGTACCTCATGGGATATCTTTTGGCTAAGGGTGCCACAGTGCGCCAGAAACACATCAGGCCATGAGGTTTCCTACTCTGTTGAATATGTTTTAACTAAGCATGCAATAAAGAATTGGGTATTTTAGTGCAGTTGTGCTGAGAATTACCTTTCCTCCAAGTCTTCCAAGCTGCAATCTACAGCAGGTACAGCAACTGCCCTGAATTTATCACTGCAATAGACCAACAAACATTCTCAACATGATCAGCTCCCAACCATTCCACTTTCCCCTACCTCCTACATCTCCGTAGTTGTGGTACTTTTACACTAATAAAAGTTCTATAATTTCTGTTGACAGGCAAAAGCACCTGCTTGTTTTGACCACCTTGGCAGCACTAAAAAACCCACTCAGACAAGACGCTAGCAGCAGGGCAGCAGAACACCTCCAAGGCATTGAGGGACAGTTCATGTCAGGTGGCCAGCTTTGAGACCCAATACCTGAAGGTCGCAGAGAAATTAAGGAGTATGTTGGTTTTGTCAGACAGGTATTGCTTGACCATTCTTTAAAAACTTTTCCTTCCTTGTCAAAAATCTGTTGATATAAAATACCTGTGACCACTGTACTAAAGTCTTTTTGTCAAGATCTTTATGAAAGTTTTCAAAAAAGCAGACAATGCAGCCTAGCTAGTTTCTTAAAGGAGCAGTCACTCAATAAATGTGTATATGAATTCAGACAAGTTGTATTGCAGACTAAAAACACCAAACACATGGTTTAGTTATAAACTGTAAAGAAGGTGAAGTATTATTATTACACAAAATTGATAAGTGTTAAGGAGACCCCTGTATAGGTAAAGCAATAATAAACAGTAGTAACAAATAACCAAATCCGTTAAAAAAAAAACATTAAAATAAAAATATATATAATAATGGTATATATACATATATACACTATAATTATTCCCATAATCCTGAATACAGTGGGAAATAGCACTTCAAAATACTAGTTTAAACATAATCTATAGTGGTGGGTGCCACATAGATTAAGAAGTGATTAGAGAAACCATGAAAATTAAAATAATAATTTTTATTAAATATTTAAGTAAAAGGACATTTAAACACAGAGTAAAAAGGGGGGTTTTCCAAAAAAAGGGTAGAGGAAATACACTAGCTGCCGTAGAACATCAAATTGTGCATACATGTGAAAAGTCCAATACAGCCATTGTCACAAATGTAGTAAAAAATTATACCAGCAAACAACCAGTTATGATTGCGTCATAAGAAAAGCACCAGTGTGCATGAAAAATTGCTGTTCCTGCAAAGATTGTATAAATATCAGGACCTTAGGCTGTATTCAAGTAGAGTACAAAGCCATAGGATAATCACATGAAGAAATGCTTAGTAAAGAGCCTAGAGAAAGTGCCAGTATTCCAATGTAAGTAGACAAATACTGATAAGTCTGTCAGAGTAGGGAATCTAATAAATGTAGACCCAACTTACATGAGGATATGCGCACGAAGATAGGCAGAGAGAGAGGCAGCGTGTGTAGGTCCCCTTTGCCCAACGTGCACCGTTTCACCTTATGGCTTCTTCCAGGGCGGCCTCTCTCTCTGCCTATCTTTATACCATGTCTCTCAATGTAAGTTGGGTCTACATTTATTATGATTCCTACTCTGACAGACTTACCAGTATATGTCTATGTGTAGCCCAGCTTTGTAAGCACACATAAAATCCTGGAGTCTGCCCAGAAAGGTAACAGTTAAAGCTTTACATCATTCATTCACACTTTAGACACACCCACCAGGGGTATAAAGTAGTGTCACGCAGCCTGCGTAGGGGGGAGTTCCTGTCTCAGGACAGTGCAGAGAGTTGAGTTTCTGTTAGAGCTCTGTGTGAGCTGAGTGCCAGAGTAGCTCATCTGACAAAGAAGTGGAGGCTAGTACGGGTGAGGCAGTTCATCCTAGCCTAGTCAGAGCTACCTCTTAACCAGTCTGGCCTTGGAGGATACTAAGAGCTGCTCATTGAGCTCAAGGAAAAACTGACTTACTACTTCCACGCTGCAGTGCCTACGTTGGGAGCAGAAGCAGGGCGAAGGGCGCAGTGGAGAAGACAGAGTAGTGCCCTAGGTTTGGATTACCTGCACTAATTATCCGGTCACTGGGGACGAGGAGTTGCTATTGTTTCAGGCATAGTAACGAGAAAACCAGAGTCTCGCTGGACTATAAGTCGCAGGAGCAAGCCCTTAGTGTCGGTACGTAACCGGAGTCAGGGGAACAAGGACTTTGAGTTAAGCGCTTGACAAAAGTAAGGACTTAGTTTCACCATTTAGAAGGCTCCGTCACAAAGTCGGCCGGCAGTACAGCTATAGAGTAAGCTGGAGTAATCGGAGTTAACTACGCTTTATGCAAGTTGGACTCATCTACAATTTGGAAGTTAAGGAGGCCTCTAACCTGCTCAGCTGTTACCTGGACGTGCATTCTCCACCCCGACCAGCTCCCCGGGACCTGCCTAAACATCTGACAAGTAAAAGGTATGGAAAGACGCTGGATGGTGTGAGACTGATTCATTTATCTGCACCCTACATCATTATAACCATAGACTTTGAGGGACCAGTCCCACCTGTGGGGACCCGTCATCTAGCTGCCACAACATCCCCTCAGAGATCTGCAGCAGCGCTGGTCTTAGTGATCAGAAAACTACAGGTGGCGTCACGAACTGTTTCTAATCCCCTGTAAATATCCCTATTGCCAGACCGCCAGGGCCACGGACCGAGCCACCGCTACCAGTGACAATCCCATAGACTCCCATGGGCTCGGTTCCGAGTACCCCATTGCTCTGGTAACCCACAATTGTGGTGGCGGGTCGACACAAACTTTGGCGTCACGAACAGGATCCGAAACTTGCAGCATTGCGAGCCCTGTGTGCCTGTGGAGTGTGTTTTGGTGAAAAAGACTGTTTGTGCTTTTGGCGCCAAATACCACCATATTTGCCGCCATATTCGCGCCCTGAGGCGCTGGAGAAGAAGGTGGGCGTACCTGAGAAGCGCGCAGAGTCTTGGACACGCCCCGGCTCTGACTCAGCGGCAGGTCCTGCAACAGGAAGTGGACGCTCTGACATCAGAGCGCCTGCGACGAAGGTCCTGTCCCCATCGCTGTGCTTGTGGAGCAGCAGCTTCTGGAAACGGTAGGCCTCGCTTAACCAAGGGGGCACGAATATGTCGCAACAACCGGCCGACAGTGCGGCCCCAGCCGGAGGCCCCGACCCCGCACCGCGTGGCATTGTAGCGCCGGATGGGGGCGCAGGCCCAGCACCCGGCCCGGTGGTCCCGCTCATGCCACTAACGCTCCCATATATGCCGGGGGCGAAATGGCTTCCCCAGTACAGCGGCGAGCCAGGCACTTTAGCAGGATTCAAACGGAAGATATGCAGTGTCCTAGAAATGTACTCCATGTCTGAGAGGCAAAAAGCTGCAGTATTAATAGGGCAGCTAACTGGCGCTGCTGAGAGAGAAGTGGAGACTTGGGCTACCACGGACCAGGAGTTGGTGCCTGCGATCCTCTTAAAGTTACAGGCCATTTTTGAAGATCGCACCGAAACAGATCTCCGGATGGCATTCTACAACTGTTCACAGCAACCAAGTGACAGTATAAGGGACTATGCTTGCCGACTACAAGGGGCCCTGAGAGCCCTCAAGCAGGTTAATACCATAAGTGTCATTGATGAAAGTAAGATGCTGAAGGAACAATTTGTGCAAGGACTGAGGTCCCAAGCGGAACGCAGAACTGTAAATTGGTGGTCTTTAGATCATCCAGATGCCACCTTTGATGCCCTAAAGGACATGGCAATAAAAGGACTGCGACCCCTGGGCAAACCTGAGGTGGCAACCCAACATCACCAGGGTGAAGTCACTCTGGAACCGGCAATACCCACCTTTTCCCGCTAGCGGCAGAAGTCAAAACGCAGGTGACGCCCCCTAGTGAATTGGACTGTCTGCGCTCGGAAGTGCGCCAGTTGACTAAAAATCTGGCTGCTGTGATGAGTGCCCTGCAGCTGCGGAAAGAGGAAGAAGGAAAGATCTTATTAGCCGACTGCCCGGAGGATGTCCCATGGATGAACCGGAGGAGAAGGAGGACGTCGCCCCACCGGAGGAGGACAACGCCACCCCAGGAGCGACCCCTGACCAGCACCCTCCTCGCCGGGAGATCATCTGTTACCGCTGCAACCGGAAAGGTCATATGTCTACACAGTGTCCTTTAAACGGGCAGAACCTGGGTCCGAGGGCCAACACCCAGGTGGAGACTCGTCAGGCCCCTTAGATTGGAACCGCAGGTTCGTGGGTGGACGACCCTACCTGTCCATCATTCTGGACGGGATTGCAGTTCCGGCGTTGCTAGATACTGGGTCTCAGGTGACCATAATACCTGATGTCCTATATACGAAGTTCTGGTCTATGGACAGTCTCCAACCCCCGAGCCCTGACTTTACCGTGTATGCTTCTAATGGTCTCCCTGTGGAAGTACTTGGGACCAAAAGTGTGGATGTGAAAGTGGGCAGAGAGGAGTTGAAAGACCAGGGGCTTCTAGTAGTAAAGACTGTAAATGAAGAGAACGGTTTAAATATAATTTTGGGTACTAACATTATCAGTAACTGTCTGGGAGAAGTTGTGTTTCTACTCCAACAGCTCGCTGAGATTGCCCGACCAAGGCAGAAGGGAGTGATCCAGAGAGAGATCCGGGCCCTGATGTGTCAGCAGCAAGCGAAGCTTACAGACAGCGAAATTGGTAATGTACGGGTCACCGACTCGAATCCTATTGTGATACCCCCAATGAGTGAAATGATAATATGGTGTAGGGCAGCCATAGGTCTGAGAGGACAAAACTACCAAGCAGTAGTAGAACCCATCGCTCAGAACATAGACCTACACTCATGACTGCTAGGGGGGTAGTGGAAGTGATAAATGGGAGAGTACCGGTACGGCTTCTCAACTGGGGAGATGACGAAGTAAATTTACCCCGTTATGCAACAGTTGCTAAATTACATGCCGTCTATAATAATTCTATTCTCCCGACTGAGTCCTTAGTCTCCCGCCAACTAGTGGAGGATAATGCAACTCAGGTGGCGGATTGGTTCAGCAACTCCATGTCGGGACAGACACCACTCCCGCCCATCAGAAACAAGGGGTATTACGGGTGGTACAAGAGTACGCACAAGTGTTTAGTAAACACCCCCTCGACTTTGGGGCCATTAAGGGAGTACAGCATCATATCCCTACAGGTGGTCATCCTCCCATCAAAGAGCGGTACAGGCCTATACCTCTAGCCCATTATCAGAAAGCTAAGGAAATGTTACATGATATGAAGGAAGCCGGGGTAATAAGGGATAGTTGTAGCCCCTGGGCAGCACCTCTAGTTCTGGTTAAAAAGAAAGATGGTAGTATGAGAATGTGTGTGGATTACAGGCAAGTGAATCGCATAACACATAAAGATGCATACCCATTACCACGAATTGAGGAGTCCTTAGCTGCTCTGAAAACGGCTAACTACTTTTCTACCCTTGATCTGACTAGTGGGTACTGGCAAGTGGCTGTGGCTGAGGAGGATCGTGAGAAAACGGCTTTCACCACCCCAATGGAGCTCTGTGAGTTCGACAGAATGCCGTTTGGGCTCAGCAGTGCCCCGGGAACATTTCAGAGAGTGATGGAGAACTGCCTGGGACATCTCAATTTTGAAACCGTGCTGCTATACCTAGACGACGTCATCGTGTATTCCAAGACATATGAGGACCATCTGAAGCACCTGGCAGAAGTATTCGAGTCCCTGTCCAGGTACGGGATGAAGTTGAAACCCTCAAAATGCCATCTACTCAAACAGAAGGTACAATACTTGGGGCACATCGTCAGTTCAGAGGGAGTAGCGCCGGACCCAGAGAAAGTCACCGCCATCCAGAAATGGCCGGAGCCGAAGAACCTCAAGGAAGTGTGACAGTTCCTGGGACTAACGGGTTACTACAGGAGGTTCGTGAAAGATTACACGAAGAAGGCAGCGCCTCTACAGGACCTCCTAGTAGGACAATCCCTAAAGAGCAGAAACCCTCCCTTTAATTGGGGTAAGGAACAGGCTGAAGCATTCCAAAAGATGAAAGAGATCCTTACAGGTGATGAAATCTTGGCCTATCCTGATTACAGCCAACCGTTCCTGCTGTACACCGATGCCAGTAATGAAGGTTTGGGAGCAGTTCTCAGTCAGAAGCAGAAGGGCCAAGAAAAAGTCATCGCATATGCCAGCAGAAAACTCAGGCCAACTGAGAGGAATCCGGAAAATTATAGCAGCTTCAAGCTGGAGTTTCTGGCGCTGGTCTGGGCCATTACTGAAAGATTTAAGCACTACCTTGCCTCCAACAAGTTCACGGCGTACACAGACAACAACCCGTTAACGCACCTGGAAACAGCCAAGCTGGGAGCCATGGAGCAGCGTTGGATGGCTCGGTTGTCAAATTATCAGTTTACCATCAAGTACCGGGCAGGCCGTAAGAATGCTAACGCCGACGCATTGTCCCGAATGCCGCATGAATCTGACACGGAAGAAGAATCGGACGACCTGGAAGAAATTGAGCTACCTGCGTTCCATCGAAATGGGATAATCCATGAACAGCGAGTCTACAGAAAGCAGTCTGGTGCAACGTTAAATCCCTTACCCCATCACAGCTGGAAAGAGACTCAGGACAGCGATCCAGTGGTCAGCCGTATCAAGGAGTTGTTAAGACAGGAAGGTTCCTCCTTGGAAAAAGATGCACCTATGTCAGCAAAGCTCCTGTGGAATGAGAGAAGCCGGTTGTTCCTATACCATGAGAAGTTGTGCAGGAGATACGTCAACCCCAGGACCCATGAGATGGTGTGGCAGATAGTGGTCCCCAAGGCAGACGTCCAAATGGTGTTAGAAGCCTACCACGATCAAGCGGGACACTTTGGCTGGAAAAAGCTGGAGACCCTGCTGAGGTGCCGGTTCTACTGGGTAGGAATGCGCAGCTCCATCGAGAAGTGGTGTCGGAACTGTGGACCCTGTGGTCTCAGACGAAAGGACTACGGTAGTCAGAAGGCACCCCTGCAGCCTATCCAGACGACTCGTCCCTTAGAGGTCGTGGCCTTGGACCACGTCAAACTGTCGCCAAGCAGGTCTGGGTACTCATACGCCCTGACCATGGTGGATCATTATTCGAGATTTTTGGTGGTCATCCCCGTCAAGGATCAGACAGCAGTGACGGCAGCAAGGACCTTCCAAGCAAGCTTCTGCAGACCACATGGGTATCCGGAGCAGGTACTGACTGACCAAGGCCCTGCTTTTGAAGCGGATCTGTTTAAGGAATTTTGTCACTTGTATGGGTGTAAAAAAAATTAGAACGACGCCATACCACCCCAAACCAACGGCCTTTGCGAGAAAATGAACCACATTGTCGTTGACTTGCTAAAATCCATACCACTGGAAGAAAGAAATCGGTGGCCAGAATTGTTACCTGACCTAGTTGACTTGTACAACCACATACCAGTGAGTTCTACCAACTGCACCCCAGCTTACCTTATGAGAGCAAGGCCTGGAAGACTGCCAATGGATTTGGAACTTGGTGTGGTGGAACCAGAGGCAGATGACACTGTTGAAAATTGGGACACAAATCGGCAAGAGCAATACAGAAGAGTACAAGCCTGCGTAGAAGAAAGTCTTAATAAAGCACGGGAAAAGCAGGAAAATGTTTACAACAAGAATGCTCCCGCTAAGCCTTTCACGCCTGGAGAAATTGTGTTAAAAAGGAAAAGGAAGCTACACAAGTTGGACAACCTGTGGGAACAGGAACCATATGTCGTACAAGATTCCAAATTTGATAACAGAAAAGTCTGTATCATCAGCAAGGATGGAGGAAAAACGACTGCCACTGTATCGAGAGATCATTTAAAGTTGTGTCCAGACCATTTGAAGCTTCGGGAAGATAACCCTATTGTGAATCAAGAAGAGAGTGTTGAAGCGGTTATACACACGGATCTGGGAGATTTACCTGCGGATTGGCCCAGACTGGGAGATGCGGTAATCATTCCTGTGTTGCAGTTTTATCAGCCACAAGAGGAAACTCCACCTCCAGTCATGCCCATTGTGCCAATAGAGCCAGTTCTAGAGGTACCTATTCCAGCAGAACCCCAGCCTGCAGAACCTCAAGAAGTAGAGTCACCAGAAGCAGTGCCCCATGCTATGGGATCCCCTGGTGAAGCTGACTCACACCGCCCAGCCCTCAGTACGCTTGCCAGATCCATAGAAAGATTGAGACAGTATTGTAGTTTGCCGTTACGCAGAACAGATAGATCAGAGGCCGTTATACCTGATGCCACTCCACGTAGATCAGAACGTACAACGAAAGGGAAGCTACCTATTCGTTATCAACAGTAGACCTAACAAACTAGTTTATTATGACTCAGAAAAGGTTTATTATTTATGACCAATTGTATAAAGTTGTATAAAGAAGTTTATTGCACTTCAAGGAATTTAAAGTATTGTTATTGTAATGTGAAATTACTTGAAAAAGTCTTATAATGGACTGCGTGGCTGAGGACTGATCCAGCCCAAAAACTGTATCCTGTAAATAGTTGCACTACGGTGCCTTATCTTGGTTTCCCACGAAGCCTTGACTTACCTCTGAACAGAAAACCCGTATGGTGTGGCACTGAGTGAGGTCTGCAGTCAGAAGTCCTGCAGCCCACCCAGGACCCACGTGGGAGGTTTGGTGCGGGTCCTCCACAAGAATACTGTGTATATTTATTGAACGTTTTGATAATTTTGATAATGTTTTAATGTCCATTGTACATAATGTAACGTTCAGATTTCGTACCTCCCGGATGGGATGAGTTTCATGTTATTGTTTAATGCAAAACAAAATGTCTTTCTTTTTTATATTTTACAGCCCGGGAGTGCTGTGTTTTACCAAGGGGGGATGTGTAGCCCAGCTTTGTAAGGCACACATAAAATCCTGGAGTCTGCCCAGAAAGGTAACAGTTAAAGCTTTACATCATTCATTCACACTTTAGACACACCCACCAGGGGTATAAAGTAGTGTCACGCAGCCTGCGTAGGGGGGAGTTCCTGTCTCAGGACAGTGCAGAGAGTTGAGTTTCTGTTAGAGCTCTGTGTGAGCTGAGTGCCAGAGTAGCTCATCTGACAAAGAAGTGGAGGCTAGTACGGGTGAGGCAGTTCATCCTAGCCTAGTCAGAGCTACCTCTTAACCAGTCTGGCCTTGGAGGATACTAAGAGCTGCTCATTGAGCTCAAGGAAAAACTGACTTACTACTTCCACGCTGCAGTGCCTACGTTGGGAGCAGAAGCAGGGCGAAGGGCGCAGTGGAGAAGACAGAGTAGTGCCCTAGGTTTGGATTACCTGCACTAATTATCCGGTCACTGGGGACCGAGGAGTTGCTATTGTTTCAGGCATAGTAACGAGAAAACCAGATTCTCGCTGGACTATAAGTCGCAGGAGCAAGCCCTTAGTGTCGGTACGTAACCGGAGTCAGGAGAACAAGGACTTTGAGTTAAGCGCTTGACAAAAGTAAGGACTTAGTTTCACCATTTAGAAGGCTCTGTCACAAAGTCGGCCGGGCAGTACAGCTATAGAGTAAGCTGGAGTAATCGGAGTTAACTACGCTTTATGCAAGTTGGACTCATCTACAATTTGGAAGTTAAGGAGGCCTCTAACCTGCTCAGCTGTTACCTGGACGTGCATTCTCCACCCCGACCAGCTCCCCGGGACCTGCCTAAACATCTGACAAGTAAAAGGTATGGAAAGACGCTGGATGGTGTGAGACTGATTCATTTATCTGCACCCTACATCATTATAACCATAGACTTTGAGGGACCAGTCCCACCTGTGGGGGACCCGTCATCTAGCTGCCACAACATCCCCTCAGAGATCTGCAGCAGCGCTGGTCTTAGTGATCAGAAAACTACAGGTGGCGTCACGAACTGTTTCTAATCCCCTGTAAATATCCCCTATCGCCAGACCGCCAGGGCCACGGACCGAGCCACCGCTACCAGTGACAAATCCCATAGACTCCCATGGGCTCGGTTCCGAGTACCCCATTGCCCTGGTAACCCACAATTGTGGTGGCGGGTCGACACATCTACTTACATTGGAATACTGGCACTTTCTCTAGGCTCTTTACTAAGCATTTACTAAGCAATGGCTATAATGGACTTTTCACATGTATGCACAATTTGCTGTTCTATGGCAGCTAGTGTATTTCCTCTACTAGTGTTGAGCATTCCGATACCGCAAATATCGGGTATCGGCCGATATTCGCTGTATCAGAATTCCGATTCTGAGATCCGATATTTTTTGCATATCGGATACCGGAATCTGAGTTTTCCTGTAAAGTCTGTGGGGAGTTCCTGTGTCACAGAACGAAGTACGTGACACAGGAACTTCCCGAAAGTGTCACTGTCAGTGTCGGTCGGGTCTGTCAGGAGTCAGGACTCAGCACTTACCTGGCAGAAGATCCCCGGTGGTCACGTCCATCCATCCATCCAGGCCAGCCATTACCCTCTCCCTGGCAGTCACGTGCAGCTTCTCGCGATAACTGCACGTGCTGCCGGGTACTGGGTAATCTCGGCCAGCTGTACTGTCGCGACAGCTGGCCGTAAAGCAGTCCAGATGACGTCACCGCCGGGGAACCTCCTCCGGTAAGCAGCTCTGCTGCGTCGGGATGTCAGGCTGAGCCTGGCATCCAGATGTAGCAGAGCTGGACTCGTCGTGGGACACTCGTGATTTTGGACTGCGTCGGACAGGGAGTATTTGTGTTGGTTTGTTATTTTTGTTTTTTTACTGGAGATCGATGGCGTCGCAGGATGAGAGAAGAATAAAAATAATGAAAACTGTGTAGTGTTTTATTTCATTAAAAGACTTTATTCTGGCTGTGTATTTTTTTAAAAAATTTACAAACTTTATGATTAATAATGGATCGGTGTCTTATTGACGCCTCTCCATTATTAACCGGGCTTATTGTCAATCAAAGGTGACATTAACCCCTTATTACCCCGCTTGCCACTGCTACAGGGCAAGTGGGAAGAGCCGGGTAAAGTGCCACAACTGGCACGTCTTTGGAGGCGCCAATTGTGGGGCTGCTGCAGCCTGGTATTTTTAGGCTGTTGAGGGCCAAAATACATGGGCCTTGACAGTCTTTTAATACCAGGCCGCAGCAGTCTGCTTTTTACTTGGCTGGTCAACAAAAATAGGGGGACCCCACGCCATTTTTTTTTCGAGGGGATCCCCTATTTTTGTTAACCAGCCAAGCTAAGCAGACTGCTGTGGCCTGGTATTATCAGGCTTGCAAGGTTCATGGATATTGGATCCTTACCAGCCTGAAATACCAGGCCTCAGCAGTCTGCTTCATCTGGCTAGTTAACAAAAATAGGGGGGACCCCACGCCATTTTTTTGTCGAGGGGATCCCCTATTTTTGTTAACCAGCCAAGATAAGCAGACTGCTGTGGCCTGGTATTATCAGGCTTGCAAGGTTCATGGATCTTGGATCCTTAACAGCCTTAAATACCAGGCCTCAGTAGTCTGCTTCATCAGGCTGGTTAACAAAATATTCACTTCAGGTCAGCCGGGATTCCCTCTGACGTCACTGATGCTGTGCGGTGTCCCTGGCTGACCTGAAGTGAAAGTGGGAAGCAATCAATTATGCTTCCCAGCTAACCACTTCCTGTCCTGTCAGCCAGGAGAGGAGATAATTCATTTGGGGGTTTACTGCGAGGCTGTCAGCATTAGCTCCGGTCCATGCAGTAAACGTTAACTGTTTCACAAGGATTACATCGGGGGACCTGACTGTGCGTCAGATACGTAAGAATAATGTTGCTTTATTATTTTATATTTATTACAGGTGAACAAGGGCTTTGAATGGATTTACCAGCACAATAAAATATAGTCAAAAACTGTGTATTTATTTCATTAAAATGATTTTTCATTAATGTGTGTGCGTTTTTTTTTTATTTCATACAATAGGATTAATAATTGATAGTTGTCTAATTGACAGCTCTCAATTATTAACCTGGCTTAAAGTCACCTTTCAATAGCAAGGTGGCTTTAACCAATTATTAACCCATTCGACACCGCTACAGGGCAATGGGAATAGACGGGCTAAGTGCCAGAAAGGGCAAATCTAATTATAGATTTGCTTTTTCTGGGGTGTCTGGGGGCAGATGTTAGTAGCCAGGGGGGGCCCAAAAATAATGGTCCCTCTCTGGGCTATTATTATCTGCCCCCACTCGCTGGCTTTGTCTGTCTGGTTGAGAAAATAGGGCGGGAGCCCACGCATTTTTTTTCAACAATTTTACACCTCATATACAGTACAGACCAAAAGTTTGGACACACCTTCTCATTCAAAGGTTTTTCTGTATTTTCATGACTATGAAAATTGTAGAATCACACTGAAGGCATCAAAACTATGAATTAACACATGTGGAATTAAACATTACATTTTACAAAAAAGTGTGAAACAACTGAAAATATGTCTTATATTCTAGGTTTTTCAAAGTTGCCACCTTTTGCTTTGATTACTTCTTTTCACGCAGAAAACGTGAACGGCTGGACTCTACATGCCTAGTTCCCACCGTGAAGCATGGATGAGGTGGTGTGATGGTGTGGGGGTGCTTTGCTGGTGACACTGTTGGGGATTTATTCAAAATTGAAGCGGTGAGCGGTCCAGCTCACCCCAAACCATCTCGATTGGGTTCAGGTCTGGTGACTGTGGAGGCCAGGTCATCTGGTGTAGCACCCCAACACTCTCCTTCTTGGTCAAATAGCCCTTACACAGTCTGGAGGTGTGTTTGGGGTCATTGTCGTGTTGAAAAATAAATGATGGTCCAACTAAACGCAAACCGGATGGAATAGCATGCTGCTGCAAGATGCTGTAGTAGCCATTCTGGTTCACTATGCCTTAAATTTTGAATAAATCCTCAACAGTGTCACCAGCAAAGCACCCCCACACCATCACACCACCTCCTCCATGCTTCACGGTGGGAACCAGGCATGTAGAATCCATCCGTTCACCTTTTCTGCGTGCAAAGCAGTAATCAAAGCAAAAGGTGGCTACTTTGAAGAACCTAGAATATAAGACATATTTTCAGTTGTTTCACACTTTTTTTTAAAGTGTAATGTATAATTCCACATGTGTTAATTCATAGTTTTGATGCCTTCAGAATGAGAAAGTGTGTCCAAACTTTTGGTCTGTACTGTATATATATATATATATATATACATGTCATTGTGACACATATATAAATATATTTATAGTACATACACTTCTACATAGTATAATAGCCGCTAATTCAATTGCCGGCTTTTGTGACATTACAGACCCGACATGAAATGACACATGGTTTACATAGAGTTGACCATGTCATTTCATGTATTTTGATATATGGTTTTCACTAACAATTACATGAGTGTATGTGTGCAAAATTTCACACATGTAGGGGTTAATTAAAGGTGTAAATTCATAGAAAAAAATGCGTTTTTTTTACAGCGAATTTACACCTTTAATTAACCCCTACATGTGTGAAATTTTGCACACATACACTCATGTAATTGTTAGTGAAAACCATATATCAAACTACATGAAATGACATGGTTAACTCTATGTAAACCATGTGTCATTTCATGTCGGGTGGTTCTGTAATTTCACAAAAGCCGGCATTGCCCGGCAATTGAATCAGCGGCTATTTTACTATGTAGAAGTATATGAACTATAAATATATGTATATATATATGTCACAATGACATGTATATATATATATATACTATATATATATATATATATGTATTCTATGTGTGTATATCTAGTGTTTACAAGGAAAGAAAGGGTTTATTTTAATTACGATATTTCTGTCCCATTGACTTGCATTGGGTTTTCGGTATCGGAATCGGCGATACCCGATACTTTTTGGGTATCGGTCCAATCCAATCCGATCCGATACTTCTTGATATCAGGAAGTATCGCTCAACACTATCCTCTACCCTTTTTCAACCCCTTACTGCCATCGGACGTACTATCCCGTCCATGGTACCTGGGCCCGTATGACCGGGGACGGGATAGTACGTCTCGTGCGATCGGACGCGCTCCCGGGGGGAGCGCAGCCGATCGCGGCCGGGTGTCAGCTGATTATCACAGCTGATACCCATGACTGTGTGTCAGGAGCGGTCACGGACCGCTCCCGGCACATTAACCCCTTGCACACCGAGATCAAACATGATCGCGGTGTACTGGGGGCACAGGGGAGGATCGCGCAGGGTGGGGGCTCCCTGCGCGCCCCCCTGAGACCCTCAGAGCAGCGCGATGTGATTGTGCTGTTCTGAGGGCTTCCTCCCTCCCAGGACCCGGATCCAAGATGGCGCCGGGGTCCTGGAGGGAGGCGGCTACCTCAGTGCCTGCCGAGAGCAGGCACTGAGAAGCCTGCTGCACTGCCTGAACGATCGCTGGTGTGACAGAGTGCTGTGCACACTGTCACACCAGCGATCTGATAAAATACAGTGATGTCCCACCCTGGGACAAAGTAAAAAAGTTAAAAAAAATAAAAATAAACATGTTTTAAAAAAAAATCCAAAATAAATAAAAAAATATATATATATTACCCAATAAATTCACTTCTTCCTGTAAATAAAAAAAACAAAGCAATAAAAGTACACATATTTGGTATCGCCGCGTCCGTAATGACCCCCCCTATAAAATTGTCCCACTAGTTAACCCCTTTAGTCAACCCCTTAAAAAAAAAAAAAAAAAAAAACGAAGCAAAAAATCAATACTTTATCATCATACCGCCGAACAAAAAGTGGAATAACACGCGATCAAAAAGACCGATATAAATAAACATGGTACCGCTGAAAACGTCATCTTGTCCCGCAAAAAACGAGCCGCCATACAGCATCATCAGCGAAAAATAAAAAAGTTATAGCTCGCAGAATAAAGCGATGCAAAAATAATTATTTTTTATATAAAATTGTTTTTATTCTATAAAAGCGCCAAAACATGAAAAAATGATATAAATGAGGTATCGCCATAATCGTACTGACCCGAAGAATAAAACTGCTTTATCAATTTTACCACACGCGGAACGGTATAAACGCGTCCCCCAAAAGAAATTCATGAATTGCTGATTTTTGTTCATTCTAACCTCCCAAAAATCAAAATAAAAAGCGATCAAAAAATGTCACGTGCTCAAAAATGGTACCAATAAAAACGTCAACTCGTCCCGCAAAAAATAAGACCTCACATGACTCTGTGGGCCAAAATATGCAAAAATTATAGCTCTCAAAATGTGGCGATGCAAAAAACTATTTTTGCAATAAAAAGCGTCTTTTAGCGTGACAGCTGCCAATCATAAAAACCCGCTATAAATAGTAAATCAAACCCCCCTTTATCACTCCCTTAGTAAGGGAAAAATAATAAAATTAAAAAAAGTATTTATTTCCATTTTCCCATTAGGGTTAGGTTTAGGGTTGCGGCTAAAGTTAGGGTTAGGGTTGGCGCTAAAGTTAGGATTAGGGTTAGGGTTGGGATTAGGGGTGTGTTAGGGTTAGGTTTGTGGTTAGGGTTGGGACTAGGGTTAGGGGTGTGTTGGGGTTAGGGTTGGAGTTAGAATTGGGGGGTTTCCGCTGTTTAGGCACATCAGGGGCTCTCCAAATGTGACATGGCGTCTGATCTCAATTCCAGCCAATTCTGCGTTGAAAAAGTCAAACGGTGCTCCTTCACTTCTCAGCTCTGCCATGCGTCCAAACAGTAGTTTATCCCCACATATGGGGTATCAGCGTACTCTGGACCCCAAGAGTTATTGTGCAATTTGTCCTATTTCTTCTGTTACCCTTGGGAAAATAAAAAACTGGGGGCGAAAATATCATTTTTGTACAAAAAAAATTATTTTTTTGTTTTTACGGCTGTACATTATAAACTTCTGTGAAGCACTTGGGGCTTCATAGCACTCACCACACATCTAGATAAGTTCCTTGTGGGGTCTATTTTCCAAAATGGGGTCACTTGTTGGGGATTTCCACTGTTTAGGCGCATCAGGGGCTCTACAAATGCGACATGACGCCCCCAGACCATTCCATCAAAGTCTGCAATCCAAAACGTCACTACTTCCCTTCCGAGCCCCAACGTGTACCCATACAGTAGTTTTCTCCCACATATTGGATATCAGCGTACTCAGGACAAACTGGACAACAACTTTTGGGTTCCAATTTCTTCTGTTACCCTTGTGAAAATAAAATATTGGGGGCAAAAAAATCATTTTTGTAAAAAAAAAAAAGATTTTTTATTTTACGGCTGTACGTTATAAACTTTAGTGAAACACCTGGGGGTTAAAAGTTCTCACCACACATCTAGATAAGTTCCTTGAGGGGTCTAGTTTCCAAAATGGTGTCATTTATGGGGGTTTCCACTGTTTAGGCAGATCAGGAGCTCTCCAAACACGACATGGCGTCCAGCCAATTCTGCGTTGAAAAAGTCAGACGGCGCTCCTTCCCTTCCAAACTCTGCCATGCACCCAAACAGTGGTTTACCCCCACATATGGGGTATCAGCGCACTCAGGACAAATTGCACAATAACTTTTGGAGTCTTGTTACCCTTGGAAAATAAAAATTGGGGTGAAAAGATCATTTTTGTGGAAAAAATATGATTTTTAAATTTTACGGCTCTACGTTATAAACTTGTGTGAAGCACTTGGGGGTTCAAATTGCTCACCAAAGATCTAGATAAGTTCCTTAGGGGGTCTAGTTTCCCAAATGGGGTCATTTGTGGGGGGTTTCCACTGTTTAGGCACATCAGGGGCTCTCCAAATGCAACATGGCATCCAATCTCAATTCCAGCCAATTTTGGTTGGAAAAAGTCAAATGGTGCTCCTTCAATTCCGAGCTCTGCCGTGCGCCCAAACAGTGGTTCCCCCCCACATATGGGGTATCAGCGTACTCAGGACAAATTGGACAACAACTTATGTGGTCCAATTTCTCTGTTACCCTTGGGAAAATAAAAAATTAGTGACTAAAAGATAATTTTTGTGGGAAAAAAATAGGATTTTTTATTTTCATGCCCGGGCATTATAAACTTGTGTGAAGCACTTGGGGGTTCAAAGTGCTCACCAAAGATCTAGATAAGTTCCTTAGGGGGTCTAGTTTCCAAAATGGGGTCACTTGTGGGGGGTTTCCACTGTATAGGTGCATCAGGGGCTCTCCAAATGTGACATGACGCCCCAGACCATTCCATCAAAGTCTGCAATCCAAAACGTCACTACTTCCCTTCCGAGCCCTGACGTGCGCCCATACAGTAGTTTTCTCCCACATATTGAGTATCAGCGTACTCAGGACAAATTGGACAACAACTTTTGGGTTCCAATTTCTTCTGTTACCCTTGTGAAAATAAAATATTGGGGCAAAAAAATCATTTTTGTAAAAAAAAAAAAGATTTTTATTTTACGGCTGTACGTTATAAACTTTAGTGAAACACCTGGGGGTTAAAAGTTCTCACCACACATCTAGATAAGTTCCTTGAGGGGTCTAGTTTCCAAAATGGTGTCATTTATGGGGGTTTCCACTGTTTAGGCAGATCAGGAGCTCTCCAACACGACATGGCGTCCAGCCAATTCTGCGTTGAAAAAGTCAGACGGCGCTCCTTCCCTTCCAAACTCTGCCATGCACCCAAACAGTGGTTTACCCCCACATATGGGGTATCAGCGCACTCAGGACAAATTGCACAATAACTTTTGGAGTCTTGTTACCCTTGGAAAATAAAAATTGGGGTGAAAAGATCATTTTTGTGGAAAAAATATGATTTTTAAATTTTACGGCTCTACGTTA
This sequence comes from Oophaga sylvatica, assembly GCA_033576555.1. Lineage (NCBI taxonomy): Eukaryota > Metazoa > Chordata > Amphibia > Anura > Dendrobatidae > Oophaga > Oophaga sylvatica. The sequence continues at coordinate 57,836 of JARQOD010002013.1, read as the reverse complement.
TAAACTTGTGTGAAGCACTTGGGGGTTCAAATTGCTCACCAAAGATCTAGATAAGTTCCTTAGGGGGTCTAGTTTCCCAAATGGGGTCATTTGTGGGGGGTTTCCACTGTTTAGGCACATCAGGGGCTCTCCAAATGCAACATGGCATCCAATCTCAATTCCAGCCAATTTTGGTTGGAAAAAGTCAAATGGTGCTCCTTCAATTCCGAGCTCTGCCGTGCGCCCAAACAGTGGTTCCCCCCCACATATGGGGTATCAGCGTACTCAGGACAAATTGGACAACAACTTATGTGGTCCAATTTCTCTGTTACCCTTGGGAAAATAAAAAATTAGTGACTAAAAGATAATTTTTGTGGGAAAAAAATAGGATTTTTTATTTTCATGCCCGGGCATTATAAACTTGTGTGAAGCACTTGGGGGTTCAAAGTGCTCACCAAAGATCTAGATAAGTTCCTTAGGGGGTCTAGTTTCCAAAATGGGGTCACTTGTGGGGGGTTTCCACTGTATAGGTGCATCAGGGGCTCTCCAAATGTGACATGACGCCCCCAGACCATTCCATCAAAGTCTGCAATCCAAAACGTCACTACTTCCCTTCCGAGCCCTGACGTGCGCCCATACAGTAGTTTTCTCCCACATATTGAGTATCAGCGTACTCAGGACAAATTGGACAACAACTTTTGGGTTCCAATTTCTTCTGTTACCCTTGTGAAAATAAAATATTGGGGGCAAAAAAATCATTTTTGTAAAAAAAAAAAAGATTTTTTATTTTACGGCTGTACGTTATAAACTTTAGTGAAACACCTGGGGGTTAAAAGTTCTCACCACACATCTAGATAAGTTCCTTGAGGGGTCTAGTTTCCAAAATGGTGTCATTTATGGGGGTTTCCACTGTTTAGGCAGATCAGGAGCTCTCCAAACACGACATGGCGTCCAGCCAATTCTGCGTTGAAAAAGTCAGACGGCGCTCCTTCCCTTCCAAACTCTGCCATGCACCCAAACAGTGGTTTACCCCCACATATGGGGTATCAGCGCACTCAGGACAAATTGCACAATAACTTTTGGAGTCTTGTTACCCTTGGAAAATAAAAATTGGGGTGAAAAGATCATTTTTGTGGAAAAAATATGATTTTTAAATTTTACGGCTCTACGTTATAAACTTGTGTGAAGCACTTGGGGGGTTCAAATTGCTCACCAAAGATCTAGATAAGTTCCTTAGGGGGTCTAGTTTCCCAAATGGGGTCATTTGTGGGGGGTTTCCACTGTTTAGGCACATCAGGGGCTCTCCAAATGCAACATGGCATCCAATCTCAATTCCAGCCAATTTTGGTTGGAAAAAGTCAAATGGTGCTCCTTCAATTCCGAGCTCTGCCGTGCGCCCAAACAGTGGTTCCCCCCCACATATGGGGTATCAGCGTACTCAGGACAAATTGGACAACAACTTATGTAGTCCAATTTCTCTGTTACCCTTGGGAAAATAAAAAATTAGTGACTAAAAGATAATTTTTGTGGGAAAAAAATAGGATTTTTTATTTTCATGCCCGGGCATTATAAACTTGTGTGAAGCACTTGGGGGTTCAAAGTGCTCACCAAAGATCTAGATAAGTTCCTTAGGGGGTCTAGTTTCCAAAATGGGGTCACTTGTGGGGGGTTTCCACTGTTTAGGCTCATCTGGGGCACTGCAAACGGAACATGACCCCCATCAACGTCTGCATTCCAAAACGTTACTACTTCCTTTCCAAGCCCTGCCGTGCACCCAAACAGTTCCCCCCCCCCACATATGGGGTATCAGCGTACTCAGGACAAGTTGGACAACAACTTTTGGGGTCCAATTTCCTTGGGAAAATTCAAAAATTTGGGACTAAAAAATCATTTTTGTGGAAAATTGTTTTTTTTTTTTTTCACACCCAGGCATTCTAAGCTTTTGTGAAACACTTGGGGGTTCAAAGTGCTCACAACAGATCTAGATAAGTACCTTAGGGGGTCTAGTTTCCAAAATGGTGTCACTTGTGGGGGTTTCCACTGTTTAGGCGCATCAGGGGCTCTCCAAACACGACATGGCATCCAATCTCAATTCCCGCCAATTTTAGTTTGAAAAAGTCAAACGGCGCTCCTTCCCTTACGAGCTCTGCCGTGTGCCCAAACAGTGGTTTTCCCCCACATATTGGGTATTGGCGTACTCAGGAGAAATTGCATAACAACCTTATCTGTCCATTTTCTCCTTTTACCCTTGTGAAAATAAAAAAAAAGTTTGTAAAAGATCATTTTTGTGGCTAAAAAGTTAAATATTCATTTTTTCCTTCCACGTTGCTTTAGTTGATGTGAAGCACCGAAGGGTTAATAATCTTCTTGAATGTGGTTTTGAGTACCTTGAGGGAGCAGTTTTTAGAATGGTGTCACTTTTGGGTATTTTCTGCCATATAGACCCCTCAAAGTGACTTCAAATGAGAGGTGGTCCCTAAAAAAAATGGCTTTGTAAATTTTGTTGTAAAAATGAGAAATCGCTGGTCAACTTTTAACCCTTATAACTTCCTAACAAAAAAAAATTTTGGTTCCAAAATTGTGCTGATGTAAAGAAGACATGTGGGAAATGTTATTTATTAACTATTTTGTGTGATATATTTCTCTGTTTTAAGGGAATAAAAATTCAAAGTTTGAAAATTGCAAAATTTTAAAAATTTTCGCCATATTTGCGTTTTTTTCCAAAATAAACGCAAGTTATATCGAAGAAATTTTACTTCTAACGTGAAGTACAATATGTCACGAGAAAACAATCTCAGAATCGCGAAGATCCGTTGAAGCGTTCCAGAGTTATAACCTCATAAAGAGACAGTGGTCAGAATTGTAAAAATTGGCCCGGTCATTAACGTGCAAACCATCCTTGGGGGTGAAGGGGTTAAAAAAAAACCTTTTTACTCTGTGTTTAAATTGTCCTTTTACTTATATATTTAATAAAAATTATTATTTAAATTTTCATGGTTTCTCTAATCACTTCTTAGCTATGTGGCACCCAACACTATAGATTATGTTTAAACCAATATATACAGTATAGTACTATACTGGGTGTCAATTCTTGGAATCTGAAAGTGGACAAATAAAGATGACATCATCAGTAAGCAAATTTAAATCTGTTTGTAAAACCCCGTAAACAGAAGTTCCTCATTCAGACCATTTGGGGAAATGCTTTGTAGATCGTGAATCCATTTGGACTCACATAGTAAGATGTGGTTGGTGATGTTACCTCCCTTGATGTTCATGTGTATACCCTCTAGGCCCATTACCTTGAAGTCGATTGTGCTGCTCCTACATGTGTCCAGGAAGTGTGAAGCCACAGATTATATAGGTTTGTCCTTCTCACGATCTTTTTTGGCTGTGGAAATGTTGGAGAGGTGCTGTTGAGTTATTCTCAATTCCTGTGTGGTCTGTCCAACATATAATTTGGTTCAATCACATATGATGGCATAGACGAGATTGCGAGATCTGCAATTAAAAAAGGCCTTAGGGCGAATCTGAGAAGGCAGGGTGGTAGGGATGGAGATACTGTCTGTGCGATCGTAAATTGATAGATGTTGCAACTACCACAAGGGTACAATAATAATAATAATAATAATAATCTTTACATTACAAAAGTCCTTGTGCCCCAATTGAGGTTATTTGTGGGGCGTTGGCAGTGACTATGGCAAAGATTATCTCTGAGGTTCTTGGCCCATCTAGCAACCATATTAGGTATTTGTGAGATTATCATAGTTCTCATAATTATGCCCCATATTTTTTCCTAGACATTGCGTTGAGGTATACTCAGATGTAATGAAAGAAGTTTTGGCATTGTCGATGCTTATACTAGTACCGGTACTCACATAATCTCTATATATGATCCCAGCATAGCAGTGATGATAATTCGTATACACAGAACAGCTTTGACAAGGACATTTGCCATGACATGGAAACTGTTGTTCCCAAAACTGAAGTTGCTATGAATGCCACAGTTATAGTGGATAACTAGGCAATATAACAAAAAATATAATGTCCACAGAGATATTTTAGGACATCTATGCCAAAATGTTATGAAACAATTATCTAATATATAAAGCTGAATGTATGTATGTGTGTATGTATGTGGGTATGTTTGTCCGGGATTGGAATCCGCACCGTCGCACTTACGGGCATGAAATTTTGCACGCCCGCACGTCTCGACCCCGAAAGAGTCCTAGGCTATGTTTTGAATCGAAATTTTAACCCCGCGCGTTCCAAATCGCCAAACAATTTTGGCCCTATCTACATAATGGGGAGAAAGCTGAATGCTTGTGTGTATGTCCGGCATAGGAATCTGCATTTACGGGCATGAAATTTTGCACACCCGCACGTCTCGACCCCAGGAGCGTCATAGGCTAGGTTTTTAGTCGAAATTTTAACCCCGCGCATTCCAAATCGGCAAATAATTTTGGCCCGGGATAGGAATCTGCACCATTGTACTTACGGGCATGAAATTTTGCATGCCTGCACATCTCAACCCCAGGAGCATCATAGGCTATGTGTTGAATGGAAATTTTAACCCCCGCACGTTCCAAATCGCCAAACAATTTTGGCCCTATCTACATAATGGGGAGAAAGCTGAATGCTTGTGTGTATGTCCGGCATAGGAATCTGCATTTACGGGCATGAAATTTTGCACACCCGCACGTCTCGACCCCGGGAGCGTCATAGGCTAGGTTTTGAGTCGAAATTTTAACCCCGCGCATTCCAAATCGGCAAATAATTTTGGCCCGGGATAGGAATCTGCACCATTGTACTTACGGGCATGAAATTTTGCATGCCTGCACATCTCAACCCCAGGAGCATCATAGGCTATGTGTTGAATGGAAATTTTAACCCCCGCACGTTCCAAATCGCCAAACAATTTTGGCCCTATCTACATAATGGGGAGAAAGCTGAATGCTTGTGTGTATGTCCGGCATTGGAATCTGCATTTACGGGCATGAAATTTTGCACACCCGCACGTCTCGACCCCGGGAGCGTCATAGGCTAGGTTTTGAGTCGAAATTTTAACCCCGCGCATTCCAAATCGGCAAATAATTTTGGCCCGGGATAGGAATCTGCACCGTTGTACTTACAGGCATGAAATTTTGCATGCCCGCACATCTCAACCCCAGGAGCATTATAGGCTATGTGTTGAATGGAAATTTTAACCCCCGCACGTTCCAAATCGCCAAACTATTTTGGCCCTATCTACATAATGGGGAGAAAGCTGAATACTTGTATATAGATATAATCATTACAATTTGTTATAACTAACCGTAGTTAGGTACTATGCCCGGGCAGCGCCGGGCTCTTCAGCTAGTCTAATATATAAAGCTGAATGTATGTATGTGTGTATGTATGTGGGTATGTTTGTCCGGGATTGGAATCCGCACCGTCGCACTTACGGGCATGAAATTTTGCACGCCCGCACGTCTCGACCCGATAGAGTCCTAGGCTATGTTTTGAATCGAAATTTTAACCCCGCACGTTCCAAATCGCCAAACAATTTTGGCCCTATCTACATAATGGGGAGAAAGCTGAATGCTTGTGTGTATGTCCGGCATAGGAATCTGCATTTATCGGGCATGAAATTTTGCACACCCGCACGTCTCGACCCCGGGAGCGTCATAGGCTAGGTTTTGAGTAGAAATTTTAACCCCGCGCATTCCAAATCGGCAAATAATTTTGGCTCGGGATAGGAATCTGCACCGTTGTACTTACGGGCATGAAATTTTGCATGCCCGCACATCTCAACCCCAGGAGCATTATAGGCTATGTGTTGAATGGAAATTTTAACCCCCGCACGTTCCAAATCGCCAAACAATTTTGGCCCTATCTACATAATGGGGAGAAAGCTGAATGCTTGTGTGTATGTCCGGCATAGGAATCTGCATTTACGGGCATGAAATTTTGCACACCCGCACGTCTCGACCCCGGGAGCGTCATAGGCTAGGTTTTTAGTCGAAATTTTAACCCCGCGCATTCCAAATCGGCAAATAATTTTGGCCCGGGATAGGAATCTGCACCGTTGTACTTACGGGCATGAAATTTTGCATGCCCGCACATCTCAACCCCAGGAGCATCATAGGCTATGTGTTGAATGGAAATTTTAACCCCCGCACGTTCCAAATCGCCAAACAATTTTGGCCCTATCTACATAATGGGGAGAAAGCTGAATGCTTGTGTGTATGTCCGGCATAGGAATCTGCATTTACGGGCATGAAATTTTGCACACCCGCACGTCTCGACCCCGGGAGCGTCATAGGCTAGGTTTTGAGTAGAAATTTTAAACCCGCGCATTCCAAATCGGCAAATAATTTTGGCCCGGGATAGGAATCTGCACCGTTGTACTTACGGGCATGAAATTTTGCATGCCCGCACATCTCAACCCCAGGAGCATCTTAGGCTATGTGTTGAATGGAAATTTTAACCCCCGCACGTTCCAAATCGCCAAACTATTTTGGCCCTATCTACATAATGGGGAGAAAGCTGAATACTTGTATATAGATATAATCATTACAATTTGTAATAACTAACCGTAGTTAGGTACTATGCCCGGGCAGCGCCGGGCTCTTCAGCTAGTATGCAAATAAAACATTAAGAAAAAAAATATTAAATACAATAATTGAATTAAAGGAAAGGTTAAAAATGTCCTCATCCTTAAAAAACATGAAAAAATACAATTATTTATTTCAAAACACATTTTTTGCACATACATTACTCGTACAGATATCAAAGTGACTTATTTTGAAAATTATTTTTTCTCCCAATAACAAATTTACCAGTAATGCCTTGTATCCATTATTGTCATGCACCAGTGTATTGCTAGATGATATGACTTTCTCGTAATACAGCACAATCTTCTAATCAAAAGTATGAAATAATACAATTTTATAACTTTATTTTTTGACTTTGCAATAAATATTTGGCCCGCAGCCCCCAATGCCCCTCTTAGCCACTCAGCCCTGTTCTTCCAAAACCAGCTTCACCACCATGACAGAAGATCAGCTCTCCACTCTCCTGTCAAGATCACACCTCACCACTTGCGCGCTTGACCCACTCCCGTCCCACCTCATCCCTAACCTTGCCACAGTCTTCATCCCTACTCTCACACACCTCTTCAACCTTTCACTTACAAATGGTGTCTTTCCTTCATCCTTCAAACATGCTTCAATCACCCCGATCCTCAAAAAGCCCTCCCTCGACCCATCCTCAGCGTCTAGCTATCGCCCGATATCTCTTCTCCCCTTCGCCTCAAAACTACTGGAACAGCATGTATATCTTGAACTGTCCTCCCACCTTTTCTCCTGCTCCCTCTTTGACCGGTTACAATCAGGCTTTCGACCGCATCACTCAACTGAAACTGCCCTAACTAAAGTCACTAACGACCTGCTAACCGCCAAGAGCAAGCGACACTACTCTGTCCTCCTTCTCCTGGACCTGTCTTCTGCCTTTGACACCGTAGACCATTCCCTCCTCCTACAGATTCTCTCATCTCTTGGCATCACAGACTTGGCCCTATCCTGGATCTCATCATACCTAACAGACCGAACATTTAGTGTCTCCCTCTCACACACCACCTCCTCACCTCGCCCCCTGTCTGTCGGTGTTCCCCAAGGCTCAGTCCTAGGACCCTACTCTTCTCCATCTACACCTTCGGCCTGGGACAGCTCATAGAATCCCACGGCTTGCAGTATCACCTCTACGCCGATGACACGCAGATCTACCTATCTGGACCTGACCTCACCTCCCTACTGACCAAAATCCCACAGTGTCTGTCTGCTATCTCAGCCTTCTTTTCTGCTCGCTTTCTCAAACTGAACATGGACAAAACAGAATTCATCATCTTTCCCCCACCTCATTCTACCCCTCCACCAGGCCTATCCATCAATGTCAATGGCTGCTCGCTTTCCCCAGTCCCACATGCTCGGTGCCTTGGGGTGATCATCGACTCTGCCCTCTCTTTCAAACCACATATCCAAGCCCTCGCCACCTCCTGCCTCCTCAAACTCAAAAATATTTCCCGGATCCGCTCATTCCTCAACCATGAAACCACAAAAACACTAGTGCACGCCCTTATCATCTCCCGCCTCGACTACTGCAACCTCCTACTGTCTGGCCTCCCCTCTAGCACTCTGGCACCACTCCAGTCCATCCTACACTCTGCTGCACGACTAATCCACCTGTCTTCCCGCTATTCCCCTGCCTCCCCACTATGCCAGGCCCTTCACTGGCTTCCTATTGCCCAGAGGCTCCCGTTCAAAACCTTAACCATGACATACAAAGCCATCCACAACCTTTCTCCTCCATACATCTGTGACATGGTCTCCCGCTACCTACCCACACGCAACCTTCGATCCTCTCAAGATCTCCTTCTCGACTCCCCCCTCATCTCTTCTTCCCATAACCGCATACAAGACTTCTCCGGGCTTCCCCCATACTCTGGAACTCTCTGCCGCAAAACATCAGACTTTCACCAACAACGGAGACCTTCAAGAAAAACCTGAAGACCCACCTGTTCCGACAAGCCTACAACCTGCAATGATCCTCAGTGTACTGAATCATCGCACAACCAGCTCTACCCTCTCCTAGTGTATTCTCACCCATCCCTGTAGACTGTGAGCCCTCGCGGGCAGGGTCCTCTCTCCTTCTGTACTTATGCGTCCCTTGTCTAGCACATGTTTATTGTATCTGTCTATATTTTTCCCCTTTTCATATGTAAAGCGCCATGGAATAAATGGCGCTATATAAATATATAATAATAATAATAATAATATTAAAATATACATTTCAAGAAAAGATAGTGTTAATTTATTTTTTTTCTGCGATGAGTAGTATCTCTATCACACGTTATTTCTCTATCACTCGCTAGAAGAGGAGTGGTTTATTCAATTTGCTTTAGCAATAATTATGTAAATATATGCAGCTGGCATTCAATGTAAATAGGAAATATTGAGTCTCCTGAACAGGATCAGTGCACACAGATTCAAAGCAGAGATTCTCTAGAACTTCTCCGACCTGACATGAAGACCCTCCTGTGGTTACATTGTGCTGTGTTGTCTCTACAATGTGGGTGTCATTCAGTTATCAATAGAAAATTAATAAAATTGTAACTTTTCAGACTAAACATTTATCTTTATATTTTTGCAGATGTCACTGCACAAATCTCTATGGTGGAGTCTGGTCCTGGGGTTGTGAGACCATCAGAGACTCTGGACCTGACCTGTAAAGTGACCGGTGCCTCCCTCACTGACAGCACTAACATGCACTGTGTAGGATGTATCAGACAACCTGAAGAGAAAGGACTGGAGTGGATAGGGCAAATATGTTATAATAATGACAAATATTATGCCCAGTCTGTTCAGGGACGTATGACTCTAACAAGAGACACAAACAAAGGAGAAGTTTATTGTAAACTCACTGTAGTGAAACCTGAAGAATCTGGGACATATTATTGTGCTAGAGGGTCACAGTGTAACAGATGGAATAAGGACATGTACAGAAACTGATTTACTGAAAGTGATTTAATAAAGTTGTGAAATAGGAATCTTGTTTATTATCCCTGTGAGCCACAATCACATTTAATAAACACGAGCAGATAACAAAATAATAGATGATTGTGTTACTTTATACCGTATATACTCGAATATAAGCCGAGATTTTCAGCCCATTTTTTAGGGCTGAAATTCCCCCTCTCGGCTTATATTCGAGTCATATACCAGGGGGTCGGCGGAGGAGGGGGAGCGCAGCTGTCCTGTATACTCACCCCTCCGCCGGCCCGGTCTCTGCAGCCCCTGCTCTTCTCCCACGGTCCCGGCGCCAGTATTCAGCCATCAGTGGTACCGCTCATTAAAGTCATGAATATGCACATATTCATGACTTTAATGAGCAGCAACACGTGACCACTGAACACAGGCACCGGGACCGTGGGAGAAGAGCAGGGCAGAGACGCGCCGGCGGAAGGGTAAGTATAAGCGATATTTACCTGTCCCGTTCTGCTGTGTCCTCGGGTCCTCTAGCTGCGATGTTCAGGCAGAGGGCGCGATGACGTAGTTACTGTGCGCAGCGCCCTCTGCCTGATCATTCACTGCTGGAGGACCCGGAAGACGGCGGCGAGCAGCAGTAACAGGTAAATGTCTCAGGTGCCGGGGCCCTGAGCGAGGGGTGACACTGGCACTTGTCCCCCATAGCGCGCCGGTGTCCCCGCCTGCTAAGGACACCGGCACCTGGCCCTCAGCGACGAGAGGTGAGTATGTCTTTTTTTTTCGGTTGCAGCAGCAATTGAGGCCTATACTATGGGGCATCAATGGGGGCATAATCTATGGGGGCATAATCTATGGGGGAATAATCTATGGGGGCATAATCTATGGGGGCATAATCTATGGGGGAATAATCTATGGGAGCATAATCTATGGGGGCATAATCTATGGAGCATCTATGGGGGAATAATCTATGGGGGCATAATCTATGGAGCATCTATGGGGGCACTATCTATGGAGCATCTATGGGGGCACAATCTATGGATCATCTATGGGGGCACAATCTATGGAGCATCTATGGGGGCATAATCTATGGATCATATATGGGGGCACAATCTATGGAGCATCTATGGGGGCACAATCTATGGAGCATCTATGGGGGCACAATCTATGGAGCATCTATGGGGGCATAATCTATGGATCATATATGGGGGCACAATCTGTGGAGCATCTATGGGGCATAATCTATGGATCATATATGGGGGCACAATCTGTGGAGCATCTATGGGGGCATAATCTATGGATCATATATGGGGGCACAATCTATGGAGCATCTATGGGGGCATAATCTATGGATCATATATGGGGCACAATCTATGGAGCATCTATGGGGGCACAATCTATGGAGCATCTATGGGGGCATAATCTATGGATCATATATGGGGGCACAATCTGTGGAGCATCTATGGGGCATAATCTATGGATCATATATGGGGGCACAATCTGTGGAGCATCTATGGGGGCATAATCTATGGATCATATATGGGGGCACAATCTATGGAGCATCTATGGGGGCATAATACATGGGCAGCATATAGGGCATAACCTCATTTTCCACCCTAGGCTTATACTTGAGTCAGTAAGTTTTCCCAGTTTTTTGTGGCAAAATTAGGGGGGTCGGCTTATACTCGGGTCGGCTTATACTCGAGTATATACGGTATAATTTTTTTTCCATTTGAATGTTAATGAATAGAGATCTGAGGATCACTTAAAATTTAAATTGACAGCTTTGTCGAATTTTACCCCATAATTTGATTAATCAGTAGCACAATATATCACTTTAAAACAGTGGACAGGAAGCAAGGAGATTTATGGCTGATGTGGCTGTGCAGAGGCAGCGGAAAGAAGCTGCACAGTAGAGAATTAGGACCACGCAGACAAGCAGATGTCTGGAAGTGTATGATCCGCAATGACAGCTCTGGCGGTAAAAGTGCAGTTTAGCACTTTAAAACACAGTGGACAGGCAACTAGCGGATGTATGGCAGTGTAAGGCCAGTGCTGAAGCAGCACTGAGGTCTAGCACTATAAAACATTGTGGTCAGGTAGTAATGAGATTTATGGCTGACGTGGCAGTACAATTGCTGTGCCAGCGGCAGGAGCAGCATGGAGAATTAGGACAGGGTTAGCAAGGAGTTGTGTGGCAGTGTAGAGCCAGCAAGCAATGGCAGCCCTGCCAGCGGCAGTACTGTGAAGCAGTATAAAACAAATTGTGCAGCCAGTGGATGTGTCGCTTGCGTTGCTGTGTAAAGAGTGGGCAAGTAATCATGAGTGAGGTACTTGCCTGTTGCACCCCAGCATGTTACATGAAGATGGGGGTTTTGGCCGTGTATGTGGACGTGTGCTGTTAAGGAGCTTCGCCCATGCAGGCCACATGTAACTGATGATACTGGTTTGCCAGGACCAGATGTTTTTCAGTTCATGAAAGATGACTACCAGTTCTTAACAAACAAAACTTTACCAAACAGTAGAGATGAGTGAGCAATAAAAAACTCAGATGCTCGTTACTCGAACCGAGCAATTCCTAATGCTCAGATGCTCGTTTTGAGTGATGAGTATAATGGAGTCAACGGGCAATTCGATTATTTTTTCCAGCGTATCGTACAAGGTGGTCTGGGGGACAGTGAAAATGTTGAAATAGATGGAAAAAGTGCTGAATGGAAGGAGAACAGCTGGAGGAAGATGCCTAGAAGCAATTCTGACTCCCACATCGCTGCTGAGAACAATGTCTTGTAAACATAGATACAGACTAGGGTCTTAACATAAGTAAATCATAAATTTCCCTAAAAAATTCTTTAGTGATTAAAATCACCAGAAAAAAACTGGTCCACACCACCAAAAAACACAAAAAAACAAAAAAGTGTCAAAAAAACAAAAACACAATAGCAGTGTTCCAAATACCAATTAATAAAAATGGGGAGGTCCTAGAAGCCCTATTGGCAGGCTAATCTGTTACCTTCCTGGCCGCGGACGTTGGCACCCTAGGGGGGAACGTTGTGGTGCCCCCACTCAGCGATGGCTATCCCTGGGAGCCCTAATAAATCCTGCAGCCACTAAGGAGATCCAACCCGATGTACTAAAGGATCCCTATTCACTATACATAGACCGATCCTATGTCTAAAGGAAGGACCCTATATCCCATGTACATAAAATCAATGAAATGAACACACAGGCAGATTTGAGGCAAAAATGGACAGTGACTTAGCTTATATATTAAGCTAATGAAGGTATCCTTTAGTACATAGGGTTGGAACCCCTTAGTGGCTGCAGGATCAGATTAGCCTGTCAATAGGGCTTCTAGGACCCCCCAATTTTTATTAATTGGTATTTGTAACACTGTTATTGTGCTTTTTGTTTTTTGGACACTTTTTGTTTTTTTTGTGTTTTTTGGTGATGTGGACCAGTTTTTTTCTGGTGATTTTAATCAATAAATAATTTTTTAGGGAAATTTATGAGAACAATGTCTCCACACTTTTACTCCACGTTAAGTACTAACAATAAAACCTTGAAAATCGATGAGAAATTGGAGTTTACAGGAAAAAATGTTATGAAACAAATATATGCAAATAAAACAATAAGAAAAAAATATTAAATAAATAATTGAATTAAAGAAAAGGTTAAAAATGTCCTCATCCTTAAAAAACATGAAAAAATACAATTATTTATTTCAAAACACATTTTTTTGCACATACATTACTCGTACAGAAATCAAACAAAAAATGACTTAGTTTGAAAATGTTTTTTTCTCCCAATAACAAATTTACCAGTAATTCCTTGTATCCATGATTGTCATGCACCAGTGTATTGCTAGCTGATATGACTTTCTCGTAATACAGCACAATCTTCTAATCAAAAGTATGAAATAATAAAATTTTATAACTTTATTTTTTGACTTTGCAATAAATCTTTATATTTATATAAAAATATTACATTTCAAGAAAAGATAGTGTTTATTTATTTTTCTGCGAAGAGCAGTATCTCAATCACTCGCTAGAAGAGGAGTGGTTTATTCAATTTGCTTTAGCAATAATTATGTAAATATATGCAGCTGGCATTCAATGTAAATAGGAAATATTGAGTCTTCTGAACAGGATCAGTGCACACAGATTCTAAGCAGAGATTCTCTAGAACTTCTCAGACCGGACATGAAGACCCTCCTGTGGTTACATTGTGCTGTGTTGTCTCTACAATGTGGGTGTCATTTAATTATCAATAGAAAATTAATAAAATTGTAACATTTTCAGACTAAACATTTATCTTTATATTTTTGCAGATGTCACTGCACAAATCTCTATGGTGGAGTCTGGTCCTGGGATTGTGAGGCCATCAGAGACTCTGGACCTGACCTGTAAAGTGACCGGTGCCTCCCTCACTGACAGCACTAACATGTATGCTGTAGAGTGGGTCAGACAACCTGAAGGGAAAGGTCTAGAGTGGTTGGGGAGAATACTACATCAGGATGGCAAATATTATACCCAGTCTGTGCAGGGACGTATGACTCTAACAAGAGACACAAATAAAGGAGAAGTTTATTGTAAACTCACTGGAGTGAAACTGAAGAATCTGGGACATATTATTGTGCTAGATACTCACAGTGTAACAGATGGACGGAGGACATGTACAGAAACTGATTTACTGAAAGTGATTTAATAAAGTTGTGAAATGGGAATCTTGTTTATTATCCCCCGTGAGCCACAATCACATTTAATAGACACGAGCAGATAACAAAATAATAGATGATTGTGTTACTTTATTTATTTTTTTCATTTGAATGTTAATAAATAGAGATCTGAAGAACACTTGAAATTTAAATTGACAGCTTTGTCAAATTTTACCCCATAATTTGATTATTCAGTAGCACAAAATATCACTTTAAAACAGTGGACAGGAAGCATGGAGATTTGTGGCTGATGCGGCTGTGCAGAGGCAGCGGAAGAAGCTGCACAGCAGAGAATTAGGACCACGCAGACAAGCAGATGTCTGGAAGTGTATGATCCGCAATGACAGCTCTGGCGGTAAAAGTGCAGTTTAGCAATTTAAAACCCAGTGGACAGGCAACTAGGAGATGTATGGCAGTGTAAGGCCAGTGCTGAAGCAGCACTGAGGTCTAGCACTATAAAACATTGTGGTCAGGTAGTAATGAGATTTATGGCTGACGTGGCAGTACAATTGTTGTGCCAGCGGCAGGAGCAGCATGGAGAATTAGGACAGGGTTAGCAAGGAGTTGTGTGGCAGTGTAGAGCCAGCAAGCAATGGCAGCCCTGGCAGTGACAGTACTGTGTAGCAGTATAAAACAAATTGGGCAGCCGATTGATGTGTCACTTGCATTGCTGTGTAACATAGAGTGGCCCAGTAATCGTGAGCAAGGTACTTGCCTGTTGCACCCCAGCATGTAATATAAAGATGGGGGTTTTGGCTGGGTATGTGGACGTGTGCTGTTAAGGTGCTGCGCCAGTAGTGTATATACTGGATTCCTCGTCAAACAGAATCTGACAGGTGCCCCGCCCCAATCAATTTGATGTCCTCTTGATTGTGATCTGATATCCTTGGGATATCAAAGCTGTTGTGTGACCAAGTCCTTCGTACTAGCAGTGTATCTGATTCTCATTTTGATATGTTTTTATATTCCTAGCAATGTATTTATTTGCTACAAGGATTTTAAATCCTATCAGTAGTTTGTTGCTGTGTTTTCAGCAAAAATGTAATGGCAATGAAAAGGAATTTTCATCCTAAGTTAATGTGTTTTTTTCTAGCAGCCTCCAGACAGAAGTTGCTGTTTTCTTGAAATGGAAAGTAGGACTCGTGTTTTTGTAGCAAAGGGGAGACAAATGATGTTGTTTATGGATGCATAGTAATAAAACATATATCTGTTTTTCTAGCCAATATAGACAGAAGTTGCTGCTTCTGAATGGATTCCCATACTAGCAGACTGTGATTTGATATCCTTGGGATATCAGAGCTGTTGTGTGACCAAGTCCTTCGTACTAGCAGTGCATCTCATTCTCATTTTGATATGACTTTTTATTCCTAGTAATGTATTTATTTGCTACAGGGATTTTAAATCCTATCAGTAGTTTGTTGCAAAGTGTTCAGCAAAAATGTAGTGGCAATGAATGGAGTTTTCATCCTTAGATAGTCTGTTTTTCTAGCAGACCCCAGACAGAAGGTGCTGTTTTCTTGAAATGGGATATAGGACTTGTGTTTTCGTAGCAAAGGAGGAGACAAATGGTGCTGTTTATGGGGCATAGTAATAAAATAAATATCTGTTTTCTAGCAGCGATAGACAGAAGGTGATGTTTCTGATCAAAATAGCTTTGATTGCCAGGCTATTATTATCATGTTGTTGTGTTACACAATGAATTTTATCAGGGCATATTATGTATGCCTCTATCAAATGCGATATGTCACTATCAAATGCGATTACTTGATCATTATATGTTGGAGTAATTCTCAACATTATATGATAGTGGAATGGTCAATATAATATGATAGTAGCCTGCTCATTTTATATCAATTTATATTTCAGCAGTGTATTTTATTTGATAATGTGATTGTCATTTTATATAATTTTATATCGCACCATCGCTCTTATTTGCTATTTGTTAGCTAGGGCAAATGAGCCTATGTTTCTGCAGCATTTTATATGAAAGGCAAAGTTAGCCCAATTATCAATTAGCCCAAAATGAGGAGATGAATGGAATTCTGATAGCCTGTTTTTGTAGCAGAGCAACAAACAGATGCGGCTGTTTTGAGTTCTGTGCTACAGAAATAAAACAAACACTAATTGGGGACTCCCACATGTTTCTGCAGCATTTTATATGATTTTTATATCCTAGTAGTGATGTCAGGATCAAATGCGATTACTTGGTCATAATATGTTGGAGTAACTCTCAACATTATATGATAGTGTAATGCTCAATATCATATGATAGTAGGCTTCTCATTTTATATTCATGTATGTGAAGGACAAGGCAGTGAATCTACTCTTATCTGCTATTTGTTAACTAGGACAAATGAGCCTATGTTTCTGCATTTGATACGGATTTATATCCTATCATCGTATTTATTGATACTGTGATACTCATTTGATACGAGTTATAAAACACCAGGCTCATTGAATGGGCATATTATGTATATGTCCGTGTTACAACACCACCAAGTATAAAGCGCGTGTTTTATACATTTGTAAAAAAGAAAAGACACGGTATTGTAAGAGTTTTTAAAAGATTTTATTGTAATAAAATAAACACAGCTCAAAAATATTTCAATAATATAAAAATTCGTACAGAATGATATAAAAAGCATCACAAGTACAATTAACATACAGTACAGACCAAAAGTTTGGACACACCTTCTTATTCAAAGATTTTTCTGTATTTTCATGACTATGAAAATTGTCTAATCACAGTGAAGGCATCAAAACTATGAATTAACACATGTGGAATTATACATTACACTTTACAAAAAAGTGTGAAACAACTGAAAATATGTCTTATATTCTAGGTTCTTCAAAGTAGCCACCTTTTGCCTTGATTACTGCTTTGCATGCAGAAAAGGTGAACGGATGGACTCTACATGCCTGGTTCCCACCGTGAAGCATGGAGGAGGTGGTGTGATGGTGTAGGGGTGCTTTGCTGGTGACACTGTTGAGGATTTATTCAAAATTGAAGCAATGAGCGGTCCAGCTCACTTCAAACCATCTCGATTGGGTTCAGGTCTGGTGACTGTGGAGGCCAGGTCATCCGGCATAGCACCCCAACACTCTCCTTCTTGGTGAAATAGCCCTTACACAGTCTGGAGGTGTGTTTGGGGTCATTGTCCTGTTGAAAAATAAATGATGGTCCAACTAAACGCAAACCTGATCGACTAGCATGCCGCTGCAATATGCTGTGGTGGCCATTCTGGTTCAGTATGCCTTCAATTTTGAATAAATCCACAAAGTATCACCAGCAAAGCACCCCCACATCGTCACACCACCTCCTCCATGCTTCACGGTGGGAACCAGGCATGTAGAGTCCATCCGTTCACCTTTTCTGCGTGCAAAGCAGTAATCAAAGCAAAAGGTGGCTACTTTGAAGAACCTAGAATAAAATACATATTTTCAGTTGTTTCACACTTTTTTGTAAAGTGTAATGTATAATGCCACATGTGTTAATTCATAGTTTTGATGCCTTCAGTGTGATTCTACAATTTTCATAGTCATGAAAATACAGAAAAATCATTGAATGAGAAGGTGTGTCCAAACTTTTGGTCTGTACTGTACATCATTACACTTCTTACAAAATAAATAATATAGAGTGTTACAATTCAACTACAATATTTATCCAATACATCATTTACATCGTGAATTGTAGTATTGGTAGAGACCTTTTTTTAGGTAGCAGAGTTCCTCGTGTGGCACCAAATGACGAGTAATGCAAAGATTGAATTGTACGGGACGATGAGGATAGCTTCTGAGGTGTAGATACAGCGCGTCTCGCACTGATGGCGATTTTTAATCCATCTAAAAGCTGCCTAGTAGTGGGATTATAAATAATCTACACAACTCCCATAGAGTAATGGAAAGATTAGGACAATACAACCACAATTATAAAATGAATATTTATTGAACATATAGTACTTTATTTAAAAAATTCCTTTTGATCATATGAGAATTTACTATATCTGGAATGTGCATACAATTGATACATCCATCTTGTGTCCCTTTCAGTGTGTCCAATTTTGGTTCCTTTTTCTTGAAAGTACATTTGATACGAATTTTTAAATATTTTCAATAAATATTAATTTTAGAATTGTGGTTGTATTGTCAATCTTTCCATTACTTATGGGAGTTGTGTAGATTATATGTAATTTTCTGGACATTTATTTATAATATTGTGAGATTGTGTTCATATATAGTAATGGGATTAGCCACAACTGTAGGTGGGTATTTTAGTGCGGCAGTAGCCTGCATAAACGAATCCACATCACCGAGGAAAAATTCCGCAGGTCAGGGCATGGCTCTGTGTTGTACTACGTACCAAAACCAGCAAGATAGACCCAGGTTTTTCAGCGCCTATGAAAATAAATTCGGCTTTATCATTCCAGGCTGTTAACATTTTTATTCTGTAGTATCCTGTTTAGTAAAAATTCAGCATTCTTTTTATATCTTTGGTTTATATGGCTTACAATTTCAGCGCCTTTGATTTTTATCAGGGGCAGTATTTGGCAATTGTTGGTGATCAGGATCAGGAGTGCTAACGGGGTTTTTAAAGTTGTTTCTTCTTTCGAACTTGCTCGTAGTAGTGTATCTGATTGATCCTCATTTTGATACGCTTTGTGGATCATTTTGATGTAAGTTTGATATTGTTATCAGAGTATTTATTTTTATTTGAGAGAGCGATTCCCACTTTACATCATATCAGTAAGATTCTCATTTTATTATGATCATTGATATGAGTTTGCTGCTGTTATCAGAGCAATGTATTTTATTTGATAGTGTGTTTTTATCATTGTATATCTCATGTATTTTATTTGATGCACAAATTATCACATAGACCAAAATGAGTTTGTGTCTCTGCTGCATTTTATGTGCAGAATGACAAACAGAATGCGACTGTTTTGAGTTTTGGGATCAGAAATAAAATAAACACTAGATTGGGGAAGCCCACGAAGATATCATACGGATATTGCACGCCATTAAAGTGTAATTAAATAGGTACCATACGAATTTGTAGCGAATTAAGGTGCATTAAATTGATTACTGACACGATTCCCATAATTTGATAGCAAATTCATAACAAATTGATATCAAACTGTATCAAATAGATATCATTACGGATATCGTAGTGTATCAAAGTGTATTAAATTGGTTACTGACACGATTTCCAGTAATCATAGTGAAACAAAATGCGATATCTCATTTGTAAGTGTGTATTAAATAGATATCATACGGATATCGTAGTGAATACAAGTGTATTAAATTGATTACTGACATATTTCCACAAATTGATAACAAATTCATAACTAATTATATTAAAGTGTATTAAATAGATATCATACGTATATTGTAGTGCATTAAAATGTATTAATAGATTTCGTACGGATATGTAGTGTATAAAAGTTTATTAAATAGATATATACGGATATCGTAGCGCGGGGTCGTCTGATGAACTGTCTGTGTCCCTTGGACCCAAAGAAACAATTTTACTTTCATCAGTCCACAAAATGTTTCTCCATTTCTCTTTAGGCCAGTTGATGTGTTCTTTGGCAAATTGTATCCTTCAGTATGTCTTTTTTTTAATAGTGGGACTTCTTGCCAAGTGATTACCGTATATCCCATGTATAAGCCGAGATTTTCAGCCCATTTTTTAGGGCTGAAAGTCCCCCTCTCGGCTTATACGCGCGGTCATATATGGGGGTCGGCGGGTGAGGGGGAGCGGGGGGTCGGATATACTCACCCCTCCGCCGGCGCGGTCTCTGCAGCCCCCTGCTTCTCCCGATCTCCGGCTCCTTCCTGCAGCGGTACATGGCACCGCTCATTAAAGTCATGAATATGCACATATTCATGACTTTAATGACGGTACCACGTGACGCTGAAGCGCTGCGGAGAGCGCCGGGAGAAGAGGAGAGGCTGCAGGGACTCGTGGCGGGGGGTGGTTATAGCGATATTTACCTGTCCCTCGGTCCACCACAGCACTGCTCCCTAGTCTGCTCTCCTCTGGCTGTGAATGTTCAGGCAGAGGGCGCGATGAGTCGTTAGTGCGCGCCCCGCCCCTGCCAGATCATTCACAGCCAGAGGAAACAGACGAGGGAGCAGCGCTGCGGTGCAGAGAGGACAGGTAAATATCTCAGGTGGGGTTCCTGAGCGAGCGGTGACATCGGCACCTGTCTCCCATAGCGCGCCGGTGTCACCGCCTGCTCAGGACACCGGCAAACTGGCCCTCAGCGACGAGAGGTGAGTATGTCATTTTTTTTTGCAGCAGCGAGATATGAGGCCTATTTCTATGGGGTAATTGTGCAGCTTATGGGAAAAATCGGGCATTGGGGCTAAGCTGTGGAAATATGGGGAAAAATCTGGAGCATTGGGGCATATTGGAGATAGGGGAGCATAAAACTGTGGAAATATGGGGCATAATTGGAGCATATGGGGGAAATATGGAGCATATGGGGGGTTAAGTGTGGAACATATGGGGCATAATATGGAGCTTGGGGGGCATAAACTGTAACATATGGGGATAATCTGGAGATTGGGGGCATAATTTTGGAACATTGGGGGCATAATCTGGAGCATATGGGGGCTAATCTGTGGGAACTATGGGGATAATCTGGAGATTTTGGGGGCATATTTGTGGATCATATGGGGGCTTAATCTGTGGAATTATGGGGGCAAATCTGGAGCAATGGGGGCATAATCTGTGGAGCATATTGGGCCTTAATCTGTGGAGCATCATATGGGGGCATATCTTTTTTCACCCTAGGTTTTACGGAGTCAATAAGTTTTCCAGTTTTTTGTGGCAAAAATTAGGGGGGTCGGCTTTTACACGGGCGGCTTATACAGAGTATATACGGTGCTTCACCAGGCATCTTCTGTATTTTCTCACAGATACTTGAGACTATCTCTAATCATCCTTGGCTGAATTTTGCTTTTATCTATTTTCCACCATTCGAACGGTTTTTTACATTTTTTTTCCCTGCCCCGGTTTTGCTTCCTTCTAAAAAAATTGGGGATCATTTTAGCTGAACACCCTACATGCTTGCATTTTTAAATTTTCCCCTGTCCAATCCACTTTTTAATCAAGGGAAAGGACCCTGTTTTTGAACAATGTCTCGAACACCCATAATTCTCGGGTTTTCCAAGGGAAAAAAATGCATAAAAAAAATGTCTGGCTTCACCCCACAAAGGGCCACCTGATTACACTTGTTTCTTCACAGAAGATTGCCTCACTAATTTTTTTTAAGATTACATAGGGGGCGGTTAAGCAACTCTGTTAACCACAGAGTCGCGCTAGTACAGTGGCACTTTGGGGCGGGGTTGAGAAAATTTGAAACCACAGGTCTCTGTGGTAGAGACTGTGCCTGTTAACCCACAGGTGAAAAAGATAGCGGGAGAGCAAAGCAGTCCGGGGGTCATGCGCAGTAACGAAAAAAACCCAACTCCTCACGGAAAAAAGGGCCGGTTTTAGGGCTATTTCACCAAACCCCCTGAACTGTGCATAAAAAAATCCTAAACGAGGGCCGGTTTTGGGGCTTATTTCGCCGGCCCTAACCAATGCGTCTGACCCCCGGCGAAAGACACAACAGATTTGATCTAGGCATGGCATGGGCCCATGCAACCCTTTTTATAGAAGCGCAAGACGGCCTTTCCCCGGAAAGGCAATGAAAGCTGCCCCAAAAAAAAGCAGCTTGGGGACCCCTGGAGGCCAAAAGGGGAGTCGCTGCAGTACCAAAAGCGTGACCCCCGATCTTTTTATGAAAATCTTACCCTGGGAATGCTCAGAAGGGAAAAGCAGGATTAGTCCCACAGTGTTGCTGTCGTCCCCACTCTGGTACAATGAAGAACGGAGAGGAAGCGAACCCTTTGCCCCGTTCGGTGTGCAAGCAGCTGGGACCAAGTCTTGCTGAGAGGCTCCACTGCGGCAGGGAAGGATGGGGACCCCTCAGAGATGGTTGAGATTCCCCCTGTGCGAAGTGGGGGGAAATTTGAACCCCAATTACCCCCTGGCCCCCCCCCCTTGGGTTCCTACGCTCGAAGGTAGCAATGAGTGGGAGCCTAAATACGTCGCGGCTCCCATGACCTATCCCCAGGGGCCCTAACCCCTCCCCCAACCACGAAATAAATTTTTTTACCAGTACCCCCTTGCACCCAAAAAGATTCCCTCGTAGTCATCATAGACGAACCCCTTGGGAGAGACTCGGAAAAAAAACCCGGGACAAAAAAAAGGGTTTCAAGAGGGACACATGGAAGGGTTTTGGGGGTACCCGGGTGGGGGAAGGGCTAGGCGATAGACCACGGTTTGCCTGTTCGAGAACCTTGAAGGGGGCCCAAAAAAGGAGGTGCAAACTTAGTGGACTTACTTGCCCTGTGTTAGGGGGAGAGCCACACTAAGTGCAGGGGGAAAGTCGGGGGCAGGGCGCGATGTGCTCGGCGGGGGGTTTTCCCTTTGGACCCCCCAAAGGCCCTGAGTGGGGTTAAAAAGTCCGTGCCTCCACAGCCATCGCCCCCCGGAGAGGGGAAGACCCGGGGTAGGTAAGGAACCAGCGGATGTGCCGAATTTTTAAAGGGGGAATGATTTTGCCAGTGGAGTCTCCACGGCATTGTTAACAAACTTGCCCCGGTAAAAAAGGTGCCGTCATTGCTGGTGGGAAAAAAAATGTCGAATTTTGACAAGGTTTGGCCCTCTTCCAAAAACCTTCTTGGGATGTTGCTAAGAGAGATTTAACTAAAAACTGAGTAGACGACAAAGCTCTTCAGAACTGAGACGCAAACGGGACTCGGTCACAAAAATTTTGTCCGGAAACCCCTGTAGACGGAGATATGTCTTATGAAAAAGCTGCCGGCCCCCTGAGAAGGTAATGTTGGTAAGGCACCAGGTGACCATTTTTTGGAAAAAAAAAGGGCGGTGATCACCCAAAATGATGGGCGCCCCGGGTTGGGGAAAACCCCCACAAAGTCCATCCCGCCATCTCCCAAAAGGGCCGTCTGCCCCCGGGATAGGATGAAATAACCCGCTGGCCGTTGACGGGGGATTTTTTTTGGCGGAGGCCCCAAAAGCCGAAATTTTTCTCCCGTCCGGACCTTTGTGAAAAATAGTCCCCGCCAGTAGCTAGATGTCCTTTTTTTTCCAAAAAAATACCCATAGCGAATGGGCCCAGGGAGAACCCGGTTGCAAATTAGATGGAAAAGTCTTGCCCCAGACACAGACTTTGGACTCGGGGGGGTTTTAGTTTCAGGCTTAGAGGGGACAAAAAACCTGGCTCCCCCTTCCTCCTCAGAGACCGAGGAGCGAGATAGGCCTAGCCCAATGTTTTTTTTCCCAAAGAAATGGAGGGTGAAGTAAAAGGGGGAGAAGAACAAGGCCCTCGGGGCCTAAGAGAATTTAGCGCTGGGTGGTTTGTAAGTACCCAAATTTTGTGGTAGAAAGTTGGAAGGGAAAGGGCCCCCCAAAAGATGTCTCCATAGAAAAACCCCAAACTTCTTGTGCAACCCCCTCCCCCCGGGGAAAATTCCTCTCCGCTGGTGTGAAGTCTTGGAGAAGAAGAAGGTGCTTCCGCCTTGGCATCATTTAAAAGAGGACGCCCAGCACCAACGGGTGAGGCCCACCTCCAATAAAAATGACTTATAACATCAGGGCAGCGTAGGATGGGAGCGCTAAAAAAAATGAGATTAATTCAGGGAAACCCTTAAAATTCTTGGACCACAATTTGGGATTTGCCCCTTTCCCCTGGTGAGGGTACCAAGGGGTACCAAAGTTAAAAATTTGGGGAATAAAATGGCGTAGTAATTAATGAACCCCATAAAGCGCTGCACCGCTTTAAGAGAAGGGGGGTTCTTGTCGCCTCACAGCCTGAAGTTGGCAGTCCATACCAACCCCCGGGCGGAGTGTATCCCCCGGAATGGTAAAGACTCCTGCTCAAAAAAAAATTTCTCCAATTTCCTAAATGGAATTTGCCCGAAAAAGGTCGAAACTTGCAGACGCTCTCTGTGGGAGTCAAAATTAGAGAAAAGATGGAAATTTTCCGATGATATGACGAGGTGGGAAAGCATATCCGGAAGTGAAAATTGAAAGTCTTGGAAAAAGGGGGGCATTACGAGCCGAAGGGTATCCAAGATATTCATAGTGCTATTCCTGGTATTAAAAAGCCGTCTTCCATCTCCCCCCACGGTGGATCGGTTATAAGCCCCCGGGGGTTTATTTGGTAAATACCTTGCTCCCGGCCCCCTATCAAGAGCTCAGAAAATCGGGGAATGGGTTTTTTTTTTTAACGGTGGGGGCTTAAAAAGACCCCTTAATCTATGCAGGGATTTAATTCTCCATTATTTTTGCAGAAGAAAAACCCCCCCCGCAGCTGACACTGACTTCTAATAAACCCTCTTGCAATTTTCTCCTGGAAGATTGGGAATAGCCCTGTCTCCGGGGAGAGGAGATGCCGTCCCGGGAGGTTTGCCCCAGGCAAGAGGTAATAGGACAGTTTAGGGGCGGTGAGGCGGAAGAGTCTCCGCGCCTTTTTTGGAGAAACCTTTTTAATGGGGCCAAAACCTTGTAAAAGGGGGTGAATTGGGGTATCCTGTAGTAGAACCTGAACATCTCGCTCACACATCTACCTTTAAAGATTCCCCCCAACCCCGTATCCCCCGAGGCCCCCTCAAATGTGGGGGTGGACAAAAACCGGGTTTTTTCCCCAGCGGGGCCTCATCTATACCCCGGGAAGGATAAAAAAGAATAATTCTGATGGGAAGGAGATAAGTAATGGAGATGGATTGACTGATGTGTGATCTGTGAGGGCAGATTGATCCATTCACCACTCAACAGTCACCGGTTTGGCGAGTATACCTGAGGTATTTTGGGGGGTAACGAGGGAGAGGACAAAAATTCCCCCCCTTTTCTAAATCCACACAAAGTAGAGGGGAGGTGGATGGCGCAAAGAGTTGCCCCCCTTAAAAAGGGCATCTTGGAGGAATTTGGGAACTAGTGAACTCTCCCTGGTTTCAGACGCGATCGTTTTTCCCGATCGCTGGGGGACTTTTGTCATAATGCCCCCCAAATTTTAAATTTTTTTAGAAAAAACGGGTACTGAGCAGGCCAAAATTGGGGCCCACTCGAACAACCTCATGGCCCTGGGAGGGATGCCAAAATGGGAGTTCTAGAGGTTTGGCAAAGGGGGAGCCAGCCAGCCTCTGCTACACTGGGCCGTCAAAACCCCCGCTCGTAAAAAAAGAAAGGGTTATGCAGGTGATTTGGAGATAAGCTTCCCAGTGGGCAGGGAAATTCCTTAGCCCCAAAAATCTTTACATGGTAGCCAACCTTTTTCCCCCTTTTCCCCAAAAAGGACTTTATCCGGCCACTCTACTTGGAGGCCAGAGTCGAAATTGGACCAAAAAAGGTGACCCGGACGAACCCTGTGACATTGCCAGCATTGGAAAGCCATACCCATGGGTGATCTGGGGCCTAAAATGCCTTTTTAAGAGCCTCCAGAAAAAGAGGAGCACTCCCACCACGATCGTTTTTGTCCCAAGAGAATTGCCCCTTCCAAGCTTGTCCGCAGAAGGGGTAAAATGAAACCCCCTTTGCCCGCCCTGGGAAAAAAAGTGCGCCGAAAATCGGCGATAGAGACTGGCCACAAATCCCCGACAAAGTTTCTGTCACCGAAAACTTGTTGGAAGGGGAGATGGGATAAGGCGGGGGGAGGTGGTGAGGCTAGCGCTGAACAAAAGATGCCCGGCAATCAAGGGGTTGTGCGCTGGAAAAGGGCCAACTACCCTCAGTGCTGGTTAACTGCCCCAAGTGGTCGGCCCCCATTTTACTGCGAACCCCGGGGTAGTTTCTGTTAGGGTCTGCGGAACGCACCAAAAAATTAAATAGTAAGTGTGTTCGCAGCCCGGGGTCACGTGCGGCAGGCGTGCGGTAAAAAGCACTAGATGGCGGGGGTTTTAAACGAATTGTTTTACACCCGAGTCGCGCTGTGGGTTTTGGACTATATGGCGGTATAAGCGAACAGTTCAAACAGAACGCTGCTAGATAAGTGGCAAATATATGGCGGTTGAGCGAACATTGTTACTCCCCCGAGCTCTTGGTAGAGCTGTTCCCCTTAACTCCACAGGTGTACACGAAAACTGCAGAGTGGATAGCAGTGTGGACATGCGACAGTAAGAAAAAA
The DNA here is from genome assembly GCA_033576555.1 of Oophaga sylvatica. Classification (NCBI taxonomy): domain Eukaryota; kingdom Metazoa; phylum Chordata; class Amphibia; order Anura; family Dendrobatidae; genus Oophaga; species Oophaga sylvatica. The sequence continues at coordinate 31,428 of JARQOD010002013.1, read as the reverse complement.
AAAACCTCACGGGTAGGGTATTTAGAGGCTATTTTTGCCAAGCCCCCAAAAGCTTTTAAAACCCTCACCGGAGATGCCCGGATTCTAGGGGTTATTTCGCCGGCCACCGCATGTGTACTGTATGGTGCATCGCACGAAATGTCGCGGTTGCAATTCGACTTCTCACGCTTGGTTTTTTTTTGTGTTTGGCGTTAGGGGGTTAATTCTGTCTGTGCTCTTTTTGGGACTGGGTGCGTTTTCTCCCGGTGCCTTTTTAAATTTTTTGTTGATTGGTTTCCCTTTTAAAACTCGGTTGTCTG
>JARQOD010002013.1:0-31029 GCA_033576555.1 Oophaga sylvatica | reverse complement strand
ACCATTCCGATTCCGATACTTTTGGATATCGGAAAGTATCGCTCAACTCTATGCACCACTCAAGCAATTTGTACACTGTCCAGTGGCAGGCAGCTGTGCTACTCCACCAAATTAATTGCCCCTTATCCAGTCAGGCAGCTAGTAATCAGATGTGATGCTGCACCCTAGCAATTTGTACCACTGTCGTGGCAGCAGCTGTTGCTTACTCCACCAAATTAATTGCCCCCTTATCACAGTCAGGCAGCCTACTAATCAGATGTGATGCTCCACTCAAGCAACTTGTACACTGTCTTGGCAGGCAGCTGTGTTACTCCACCAAATGAATTGCCCATTATCACAGTCAGGCAGTCTACTAATCAAATGTGATGCTGCACCCTAGCAATTTGTACAATGTCAGTGGCAGGCAACTGTGCTGCTGCACCAATTAATTGCCCCCTTATCACAGTCAGGCAGCCTATAATCAGATGTGATGCTACACAAGCAATTTGTACACTGTCAGTGGCAGACAGCTGTGCTACTCCACCAAATGAATTGCCCCTTTATCACAGTCAGGCTGCCCCTACCAATCAGATGTGGTGCTCCCACACCAAGCAATTTGTACACTGTCAGTGGCAGGGCTGTGCTACTCCACCAAATTAATTGCCCCCTATCACAGTCAGGCAGCCTACTAATCAGATGTGGTGCTCACTCAAGCAACTTGTACACCGTCAGTGGCAGGCAGCTGTGCTACTCCACCAAATTAATTGCCCCTTTATCACAGTCAGGCCAGCCAACTAATCAGATGTGATGCTCCACCCAAGCATTTGTACACTGTCAGTGGCAGGCAGCTGTGCTACTCCACCAAATTTAATTGCCCCTTTAGCACAGTCAGGCAGCCTATAATCAGATGTGATGCTCCACCTAGCAATTTGTACACTGTCAGTGGCAAGCAGCTGTGCTGCTCCACCAAATTAATTGCCCCCTTATCACAGTAGGTAGCCTACTAATCAGATGTGGTGCTCCACTCAAGCAATTTGTACACTGTCTGGCAGGCAGCTCAGCTACTCCACAAAATTAATGCCCCTTATCACAGTCAGGCAGCTGTAGTCGTCTGATGGTCCACACAAGCAATTTGTACAGCGTCACTGGCAGGCATGCAGCCTAATAACCAGCATTGCTGCACATACTAAAATCCTCCCCTCTCACTGCACAGTCACTGTACAGCTAATCGCTTTCAGGCACAAAGTTATTTTTTTTGTTTAGGCCCTGCCTAACGTGCTCTCTGGACACTCCGTCAGCAACCTTCCCCTACACTGAGTTCAGCAGTTGTAAAATGGCGGTCAGCGCTGAGAGATTTTATATGCACTGTGACGCCACTGAAAGCCAGCCAACAGCTGTAATGCCCTTCTACAGTATAAGATGGTGCTGGCCACCTGCTATGTCATCACGTTGCCCACAGCCTGCGTCCTTGCTCTATTGGCTGAGAAAAGGCGCTTAAAGTGTAGGGGAAAATCGACATCCAGCAAAATGGTCACCGAACACGTGACCGAACTCACTCCACGGTGGGGTTTCGTTTCATGAAACCCGCTTTGGCGAAATTCAGCGATTTTGAAAATGAACGACCTGTTTCGCTGAACTCTAGGGGACAATGCAAAGTCAAGCTGGGATTGTTTCTGATTCTCGCCTGTTGGTGTACAAAGTCTCAAAATCGGAGAAGGGAGGGAATGGAACACTGTGTTGTATTTGTATGTGGAACCATGTTTGAGCAACCTCTCCTGTAGATTGTAGGGCACTTTTGGACTATGTGGTTAACACCTCTGGTGTGTCAGGTATGCAGTCCTGTAGATCATCCTCACATTTGGCAACTTGGACTTCCTTTAGCAGGTAACTTAGTTCTCTAAGTTTTGGAGACCTTTGTTAGATATTTTAGAAAGTCTAAATTTTTTTGAAAAGGCTCTTTCTATTACCTCTGTTGAGTCATAACACTCATCCAGCCTCTTCCAGATCTCTTTGAGGCCAGTTCAGGGCGGTTTTATATTAATGTCTCTGATCCTTACGGGCGTGTTTGACTGATGTTCCCCCAGGTATTTGACTAAGAGGTCTATCTCTGAAGCTTTCCAAACTCTGTAATCTTCATCTTGGTCAGTGAATTTCTTGAGTCCCTTGGCAACCAGATCACGTTGTGTGAAGAACTTAGCAAATTCTTTTGGGTGAACCGGTTGTCAGCAGAGTATATTGGTGATGGGTCACCCTGATAGTGATGTGAGGAGCGTTCGAAACCTGTTAGTATCCTCTGGGTGCGCCAGTATTGCTTCAGTCTGACGTGCGATGTGCCAGCAAGGTGATTGACGTTGGTTACCTGGTGAGGGGCAAGGTAGTCATTACAGTTATTTTGCTCCAACGTTTTCATGTTTGCATCTGTCCTGGAGCTGAGCTTCATGATGACTCTCGCTCCTTTCACTAGAGATGTCATGTTCTTGTTCCGATGCCGGTTCAGGGTTATAGCTTGGATTAGGAGTTCATTAACATACTGAGATGTGCGTTGTGGTGAATCTTGCAGTGGAAAGTCCAGACTTGACGTACAGCTTCGGCTATGCAGCTTATGATTTAGCGCGGCTTCTAGTGATTTCTGCTTCGGCGAGGGCTGCGGCAGCTTCTCTTTTTGTGCTATTGCTCTCTAAGGCAGCATCTATGCGTGCCTTCTCTAATTAAGTTGCATCTCTTCTTCAGAAAAGCTTGCTTGCATTTTGGCAGCTACAGCACTTGCGCTGGCAAAGGCGACAGCGCTGCTGATGGATGTAGTCTTTGAGGAGGCGGAAGAAACAGATTTTGTCCTGTGTGATTTGTGGGACATGATGTCTTGGGGAAATGCTTGGCTGTGCAGAGATTGCTGTAGCTGTATTAAGTCTCTGTGTAGCGGTGACTTGAATCTCACTAGGTAGATGTCTGCAGTTTCACTAGTTCCTGTGAGCTGGATGGCTGTCTTTTCACAGAATTCCCACTAGTGGATTGCTGCCGTCATTGCAGTAATACAGACAGCTAAACCTCTATACTGGGGCCCAATAAGGAGATTGTGATTGAATCTGTGCTTTATTGAACTTGATATTTTGATGCGCGGTGGAAACTATAATACCAAACATATATGCATACAATCAGCACAGGGGCATAGTAGACATACATATACATAGTACACTGTGAATAAAACATTGCCCACTAATAGCTAACCAGAAGCAGGACTGAACTAAACAGGCTAATATGGGACAGGAATTAGCTACAGAAAACATGAATACACACCGACGATGCTATCACAATGGGAGAGGAAAAGATGATGCTTCCTGGATGCAGGCTGAAGGAAAAATGGAGGACGATGGAGGGAAAGCTACCAGAATGCTTTGCAAAGGGAGGGAAAAAGATTTTGCTAAAAGTGAAAGATAAAAAAATCTTGTGAATATGACATGGTCACTAGAGGGGCCAAAAAAGAGATTATGAAACTCCTTATAAACAATGCAAAAAACAAAAAATTAGATGTCGGAGACAGAACAGACAGAACAGATATATTGCGATGCTGATGAATCAAGTTTTTGGGGTAAAATTCGACAAAGCTTGCAATTAAAAATTTCAAGTGATCCTCAAAATCTCTATTTTATTAAAATTCAAATGAAAAAAAAGAAATAAAGAAATAAAGTAACACAATCATCTATTATTTTGTTATCTGCTCGTGTCTGTTAAATGTGATTGTGGCTCACAGGGTTTCCATACATGTCCTCAGTCCATCTGTTACACTGTGACTGTCTAGCACAATAATATGTCCCGGATTTTCAGGTCTCACAACCTGAAATGTTACAATTTTATTATTTTCTTTTGATAAATTAAATGACACCCACATTGTAGAGACAACACAGCACAATGTAACCACAGGAGGGTCTTCATGTCCGGTCTGAGAAGTTCTAGAGAATCTCTGCTTAGAATCTGTGTGCACTGATCCTGTTCAGAAGACTCAATATTTCCTATTTACATTGAATGTCAGCTGCATATATTTACATAATTATTGCTAAAGCAAATTGAATAAACCACTCCTCTTCTAACGAATGATAGAGATATAACGAGTAATAGAGATACTACTCTTCACAGAAAAAAAAAAATAACACTATCTTTTCTTGAAATGTATATTTTTATATAAATATAAATTTTTATTGCAAAATCAAAAAATAAAGTTATAAAATGTTATTATTTCATACTTTTGATTAGAAGATTGTGCTGTATTACGAGAAAATCATATCAGCTAGTAATACACTGGTGCATGACTATCATGGATACAAGGCATTTAAAGGTAAATTTGTTATCGGGAGAAAAAAAGATTTTCAAAATAAGTCATTTTGTTTGTTTGATATCTTTACGAGTAATGTATGTGCAAAAAAATGTGTTTTGAAATAAATAATTGTATTTTTTCATGTTTTTTAAGGATGAGGACAATTTTAACCTTTTCTTTAATTCAATTATTTTATTTAATATTCTTTTTCTTATTGTTTTATTTGCATATATTTGTTTCATAACATTTTTTTCCTGTAAACTCCAATTTCTCATCGATTTTCAATGTTTTATTGTCAGTACTTAAGTGGAGTAAATGTGTGGAGACATTGTTCTCAGCAGCGATGTGGAAGTCAGAATTGCTTCTAGGCATCTTCCTCCAGCTGTTCTTCCATTCAGCACTTTTTCCATCCATTTCACATTTTCACTGCCCCCAGACCACCTTGTACGATCCGCTGGAAAAAATAATCGAATTTCCCGTTGACTCCCATTATACTCATCACTCAAAACGAGCATCTGAGCATTAGGAATTGCTTGGTTCGAGTAACGAGAATCTGAGTTTTTTATTGCTCACTCATCTCTACTGTTTGGCAAAGTTTTGTTTGTTAAGAACTGGCAGCCATCTTTCATGAACTGAAAAACATCTGGTCTTAGCAAACCAGTATCATCAGTTACATGTGGCCTGCATGGGCGTAGCTCCTTAACAGCACACGTCCACATACCGGCCAAAACCCTCACCTTTAATTACATGCTGGGGTGCAACAGGGAAGTACCTCGCTCATGATTACTGGCCCACTCTATGTTACACAGCAACACAAGCGACACATCCACCAGCTGCACAATTTGTTTTATACTGCTACACAGTACTGCTGCTGCCAGGGCTGCCATTGCTTGCTGGCTCTACACTGCCACACAACTCCTTGCTTACTCTGTCCTAATTCTTCATGCTGCTCCTGCTGCTGGCACAGCAATTGTACTGCCACATCAGCCATAAATCTCATTACTACCTGACCACAATGTTTTATAGTGCTAGACCTCAGTACTGCTTCAGAACTGGCCTTACACTGCCATACATCCCTAGTTGCCTGTCCACTGGGTTTTAAAGTGCTAAACTGCACTTTTACTGCCAGAGCTGTCATTGCGGGTTATACACTTCCAGACATCAGCTTGTCTGCGTGGTCCTAATTCTCTACTGTGCAGCTTCTTCCACTGCCTCTGCACAGCCACATCAGCCATAAATCTCCTTGCTTACTGTCCACTGTTTTAAAGTGATATATTGCGCTGCTGATGAATCAAGTTTTGGGGTAAAATTCGACAAAGCTGGCAATTTAAATTTCAAGTGCTCTTCAGATCTCTATTTATTAACATTCAAATGAAAAAAAAAGTAAATAAATAAAGTTACACAATCATCTATTATTTTGTTATCTGCTTGTGTCTATTAAATGTGATTGTGGCTCACAGGGAATAATAAACAAGATTTCCATTTCACAATTTTATTTCGGTAAATCAGTTTCTGTACATGCCCTCCGTCCATCTGTTACACTGTGTCTCTCTAGCACAATAATATGTCCCAGATTCTTCAGGTTTCATTCCAGTGAGTTTACAATAAACTTCTCCTTTATTTGTGTCTCTTGTTAGAGTCATACGTCCCTACACAGACTGGGCATAATATTTGCCATCCTGATGTAGTATTCTCCCCAACCACTCTAGACTTTTCCCTTCAGGTTGTCTGACCCACTCTACAGCATAGGGTAAAATTCGACAAAGTTGGCAATTTAAATTACAAGTGATCCTCAGATCTCTATTTATTAACATTCAAATGAAAAAAATAAATAAAGTAACACGATCATCTATTATTTTGTTATCTGCTCGTGTCTATTAAATGTGATTGTGGCTCACAGGGGATAATAAACAAGATTCCCATTTCACAACTTTATTAAATCACTTTCAGTGAATCAGTTTCTGTCCATGTCCTCCGTCCATCTGTTACACTGTGCCCGTCTAGCACAATAATATGTCCCAGATTCTTCAGGTTTCACTCCAGTGAGTTTACAATAAACTTCTCCTTTATTTGCGTCTCTTGTTAGAGTTATACGTCCCTGGAGAGACTGGGCATAATCTATGTGATTACTGTAACATATTCTTCCCAACAACTCCAGTCCTTTCCTGTGAGGTTGTCTGATCCAGTCTACACCATACATATTAGTGCTGTCAGTGAGGGAGGCACCGGTTACAGGTCAGGTCCAGAGTCGCTGATGGCCTCACAATCCCAGGACCAGACTCCACCATGGAGATTTGTGCAGTGACATCTGCAAAAATATAAAGATAAATGTTTAGTCTGAAAATGTTACAATTTTATTAATTTTCTATTGATAACTGAATGACACCCACATTGTAGAGACAACACAGCACAATGTAACCACAGGAGGGTCTTCATGTCGGGTCTGAGAAGTTCTAGAGAATCTCTACTTAGAATCCTGTTCAAACTACTAACACTGACTTACAAAGCCGTCCACAACCTGTCCCCTCCCTATATCTCGGAACTAATCTCCCAATATCTTCCTTCACGTAATCTTCGATCCTCCCAAGACCTCCTACTATCCTCCACACTTATTCATTCCTCACACAACCGCCTCCAAGATTTCTCCCGAATATCCCCCATCCTCTGGAATTCCACGCCTCAACATGTACGATTATCCACCACCCTTGGATCCTTCAAACGGAACCTGAAAACCCATCTCTTCAGGAAAGCCTACAGCCTGCAATAACCATTCCGCCTCGCCGCCACAACCCGAGCTTCCGCCTCGCTGCCACCTCGCCGCCACCACCAGAGCTACCGCCTCGCCGCCACCACTACCAGAGCTGCCGCCACCATCAGAGCTGCCGCCTCGCCACCACCAGAGCTGCCGCACCCCGACCTTCTGTTTCTTCCCCATTATCCCGTAGAATGTAAGTCCGCAAGGACAGGGTCCTCTCCCTCTGTAAAAGTCTGTCATCGTAAATTTGTTTACTGTAAACGATATCTATAACTTTGTATGTAACCCCTTCTCATGTACAGCACCATGGAATTAATGGCGCTATATAAATAAATATTAATAATAATAATCTGTGTGCACTGATCCTGTTCAGGAGACTCAATATTTCCTATTTACATTGAATGCCAGCTGCATATATTTACATAATTATTGTTAAAGCAAATTGAATTAACCACTCCTCTTCTAGCGAGTGATAGAGATACTGCTCTTCGCAGAAAAAAAAATAAATTAACACTATATTTTCTTGAAATGTATATTTTTATATAAATGTAAAGATTTATTGCAAAGTCAAAAAATAAATTTATAAAATTTTATTATTTCATACTTTTGATTAGAAGATTTTGCTGTATTATGAGAAAGTCATATCAGCTAGCAATACACTGATGCATGACAATCATGGATACAAGGCATTTACTGGTAGATTTGTTATTGGGAGAAAAAAACCTTTTTCAAAATGTAATTTTGTTTGTTTGATATCTGTATGAGTTATGTATGTGCAAAAAATGTGTTTTGAAATAAATAATTGTATTTTTTCATGTGTTTTTTAAAAATAAGGACATTTTTAACCTTTTCTTTAATTCAATTATTTTATTTAATATTTTTTTCTTATTGTTTTATTTGCATATATTTGTTTCATAACATTTTTTTTCCTGTAAACTCCACTTTCTCTTCTATTTTCAATGTTTTTTTGTCAGTACTTAAAGTGGAGTAAAAGTGTGGAGACATTGTTCTCAGCAGCAATCTGGAAGTCAGAATTTCTTCTAGGCATCTTCCTCCAGCTGTTCTTCCATTCAGCACTTTTTCCATCCATTTCAACATTTTTACTGACCCACAGACCACCTTGTACGATCCGCTAGAAAAATTAATCGAATTTCCCATTGACTCCCATTATACTCAGCACTCAAAATGAGCATCTGAGTATTAGTAATTGCTCGGTTCGACTAACGGGCATAAGTTTTTATTGCTCACTCATCTCTACTGTTTGGTAAAGTTTTGTTTGTTAAGAACTGGTAGTCATTAGAGTTGAGCGAAACAGGTCGGTCAGATTCATAAGTCGCCGACTTTCGCTAAAGTCGATTTCACCGAGTGAAACACGACCATAGCGTGAAGTCGGCCATGCGGTCGTTGACCTGAGCGCCAAAAGTGAGTTTTACCATAATGCTTGCAAGCGCCTTTAAAGAGATTTAAAATTTCTCCAACACTGTATACAGCTGTACGCTTTTGATACAGTACCATTTTTCTGCTTTTTATATTCTGGTCTAAATCATACTGAGTAGAGATGAGCGGTGTTCGAATCAAACTGTTCGCCAATCTCAAATTCGAGCTGTTTTGGGCGGTGTTCGAGCCGTTCGATGAACCCGAACGATTTGGAAAAAATCCGGCTGTTCGAGGTTATGTTCGATACTGTTGGTACACCAAAATGGTAACTGGATTTTTTCTCAGTAATGCTGAGAATTAATGTTAATAAACAGTTTGAGTGTACAGCGGGGCGGGGGGAGGGGCATGGGATGGAGCTCTATAGAAATAATGAAGATCTCCATTTTTTTTCTCTTTCTCGCATTTCCAGTGGGCAGTGCAGTCTGTCAGCCTATAAGCAGCGCTCACACTGAGCGAAGTGCTTTTTTTTCATACAAGCAAGGGCATGTGTCATTGGCTGTGTATGTCACATGTCCTTGCCCTATAAGACCCAGCCATTTTCCCCGTCGCCACCATTTTCTCACTGCTGCAGTTGAGTGTTAGACGGCACAGCTACTGCTGTGAGCGCTATCTTGTGAAGCAGCAAATTGGAAGCGAAATTTCACTTAAAGTGACAGGAAGGTTTAGGGAGTAGGGAGTGGGACTAGTTTGTAATTGCAGCCCTTTTGAGGGCTAGGTTACAGCAGTTCCTAGCACTTTTAGCAGGCAGGGCAGTGCTCTTAATAAACAGACAGATAGGTTGGCAGTAGTGACTAGTTGTAATTGCAGCCCTTTTGAGGGCTAGGTTACATCAGTTCCTATCAGTTTTTGCCAGCTCCACCAGCGTTCAAATAACTACGAATTTTGAGCTGCATCTTGCCTGGACAATAAGTTTGGGCATAGTAGCAGTGTGTGGTACTCATTCTATTAGGCCATCTATACAAAGCTCCACCAGCATTCAAATAACTACGAATTTTTATCTGCATCTTGCCTGGACAATAATTTTGGGCATAGTAGCAGTGTGTGGTACTCATTCTATTAGGCCATCTATACAAAGCTCCACCAGCATTCAAATAAATACGAATTTTTAGCTGCATCTTGCCTGTAGAATAATTGTGGGCATAGTAGCAGTGTCTGGTACTCATTCTATTAGGCCATCTATACAAAGCTCCACCAGTGTTCAAATTCCTAATAATTTTTACCTGCATCTTGCCTGGACAATAATTTTGGGCATAGTAGCAGTGTGTGGTACTCATTCTATTAGGCCATCTATACAAAGCTCCACCAGCGTTCAAATAAATAGGAATTTTTAGCTGCATCTTGCCTTGACAATAATTGTGGGCATAGTAGCAGTGTCTGGTTCTCATTCTATTAGGCCATCTATACAAACCTCCACCAGCGTTCAAATTCCTAATAATTTTTATCTGCATCTTGCCTGGACAATAATTTTGGGCATAGTAGAAGTGTGTGGTACTCATTCTATTGGGCCATCTATACAAAGCTCCACCAGCGTTCAAATAAATACGAATTTTTAGCTGCATCTTGCCTGGACAATAATTGTGGGCATAGTAGCAGTGTCTGGTACTCATTCTATTAGGCCATCTATACAAAACTCCACCAGCGTTCATATAAATACGAATTTTTAGCTGCATCTTGCCTCTAGGATAATTGTGGGCATTGTAGCAGTGTCTGGCACTCGTTCTATTAGGCCATCTATACAAAGCTCCACCAGAATTCAAATTCCTAATAATTTTTATCTGCATCTTGCCTGGACAATAATTTTGGGCACAGTGGCAGTGTGTGGTACTCATTCTATTAGTCCATCAAAACAAAGCTCTACCAGCGTTCAAATATATATGAATTTTTAGCTGCATCTTGCCTGTAGAACAATTGTGGGCATAGTAGCAGTGTCTGGTACTCATTCTATTAGGCCATTTATACAAAGCTCCACCAGCGTTCAAATAAATTCGAATTTTTAGCTGCATTTTGCCTGTAGAATAATTGTGGGCATAGTAGCAGTGTCTGGTACTCATTCTATTAGGCCATCTATACTAAGCTCCACCACCTGTATATCTAATAAAATTGTTTTACTGCTTCTAACCCAGCCAATCCTTTTGGGCTAGTACCACAAATTGGCCACTCAGCTCTGATCGGTTTCCATCCATCGTTTTTTGTGCAAACAACTCCAGAGTTGTCAATTAGTTAACCACCAAATTGAGTGGCAAAAGGCCTGCTGCTGGTGGAAAGGGGATTGGCCGTGTTGGAAAGGGAAAAAAAAGGTTGTGTCCGTGGGGTAGGTGTTAAAGCAACAGTAACATCTGCAGAAGAAAGACCATCTTCCAGCCAAACTAAGATGTCTACTTCTTTTAGTGGACAATGTGATACGATCCCTTTCTTACGGCCACGCCCATTGCTACAAATTCCAAATGAGGCACAAAACAGCAGGTGCTTCAACAGATATCAAGTGCTCATTTAAGTCGGCTCTCCTCCATCTCAACTTCAACATCACAAATACTCCAGTCCTCAGAGGTGTTGTCATGGTATAGGACATGGTTAATGTCCTGTCCACTCAGGGTTAACTTTTGCTGGCCTCCCTTTGGATCTGGGAGGTATTTATACCCAGTCCAGAGGGAGATTCTCTGTCAGCTATACTTTCGTTGTGACTGTGTATTTGACCCCCTTGGTTTGCGTGTCTACTGCTCTGCTTGTTTAATTCCCGTGTATGACCCGGTCTGTTTGCTCACTCTGCTCTCTGTCTCACGTTTTGCTAATATTGTCTTCTCCGGTTCTGACCTCCTGGCTTGGCTATCGATACTCCGTTACAATTTTGTCCCTATTGTACTGTCTATTGCCCGCTCTGGTTTACTGATCTATTGCTACGTCCTGACTATCCGTTCTGTCTAACCCTTTGGTACTGTCGTGCTATCTTGTGCTCTGATCTCGGCCTGTCCTGGTTTTCGTCCCTGTCTTTGCCCCTTGGTAACTTTATCTCGTTGTTACCCTGCTAGGAGTTTTCCTGCAGTTCCTAGATCTCTGGAGCTTAGGCCACGCCCCCAGCAGTCATGTGCTGCAGGTCCTGTTAGTCTGCAGTACACATCATTCATTACTGCTGCCTCTGAGAGACGTGTGGCCAGCTCCGCCCCTTGGCTGTCACATGCTGCGGAAGGTCCTGTTACACAGAAACACACGTCTTCCCTACTGCGGCTCTGCTTACAGGTATCTGGGGGCACAGTTGGTTCACTCAGGACACGTGCACTGGCTCAGTGAGCATGTGCAGTGTGGTGTCCCTGACATTATAGCTGACCCTTACAGTCTTTCCCTGGTGGTGGGGTGTTAGTACATTATGGATCCGGTACGGGCTTTCACTGAGCAGGTTAATGAGCTCTCCCAGCTTATGCAGAAGCTGTCTATGGAGCAGCAAAATCTGGTTCAGTCACATAAACAGGTACAGAGAGATGTGGCAGACGCTCTAATGGGGTCTGTTCCGTCGGGGTTCCAGGAGGGGGGCCCCACTGATGTATCTCTTGCGGACCACGACCCCCCTGTAAAATTACCCGACAATTTTTCTGGAGATAAAAAATTGTTTAGGGTTTTTAAGGAGGGATGCAAGTTGTTCTTTGAATTGCGTCCCCGGACCTCTGGAAATGAAAGGCAGAGGGTGGGGATCGTAATGTCCTTATTAACCCCTTAACCCCCAAGGGTGGTTTGCACGTTAATGACCGGGCCAATTTTTACAATTCTGACCACTGTCTCTTTATGAGGTTATAACTCTGGAACGCTTCAACGGATCTTCGCGATTCTGAGAATGTTTTCTCGTGACATATTGTACTTCACGTTAGTGGTAAAATTTCTTCCATATAACTTGCGTTTATTTTTGAAAAAAAACGCAAATATGGCGAAAATTTAGAAAATTTAGCAATTTTCAAACTTTGAATTTTTATTCCCTTAAAACAGAGAAATATGTCACACAAAATAGTTAAGAAATAACATTTCCCACATGTCTACTTTACAACAGCACAATTTTGGAACCAAATTTTTTTTTTCTTAGGAAATTATAAGGGTTAAAAGTTGACCAGCGATATCTCATTTTTACAACAAAATTTACAAAGCCATTTTTTTTAGGGACCACCTCATATTTGAAGTCAATTTGAGGGGTCTATATAGCAGAAAATACCCAAAAGTGACACCATTCTAAAAACTGCACCTCTCAAGGTACTCAAAACCACATTCAAGAAGTTTATTAACCCTTCAGGTGCTTCACAGGAGCTGAAGCAACGTGGAAGGAAAAATGAATATTTAACTTTTTAGCCACAAAAATGATCTATTACAAACTTTTTTTTATTTTCACAAGGGTAAAAGAAACAAATGGACAGATAAAGTTGTTGTGCAATATCTCCTGAGTACGCCAATAGCCAATATGTGGAGGAAAACCACTGTTTGGGAACACGGCAGAGCTCATAAGGGAAGGAGCGCCGTTTGACTTTTTCAAACTAAAATTGGCTGGAATTGAGATTGGACGCCATGTCGTGTTTGGAGAGCCCCTGATGTGCTTAAACAGTGGAAACCCCCACAAGTGACACCATTTTGGAAACTAGACCCCTAAGGAACTTATCTAGATCTGTTGTGAGCACATTGAACCCCCAAGTGTTTCACAAAAGTTTTATATTGCCTGGGTCTGAAAAATAAAAAAACAATTTTCCACAAAAATTATTTTTTAGTCCCAAATTTTTGATTTTTCCCAAGGAAATTGGACCCCAAAAGTTGTTGTCCAATTTGTCCTGAGTACGCTGATATGTGTGGGGGGGAAACTGTTTGGGCGCACGACAGGGCTTGGAAAGGAAGTAGTAACGTTTTGGAATGCAGACATTGATGGGGGTCATGTTCCGTTTGCAGTGCCCCAGATGTGCCTAAACAGTGGAAACCCCCCACAAGTGACCCCATTTTGGAAACTAGACCCCCTAAGGAGCTTATCTAGATCTTTGGTGAGCACTTTGAACCCCTAAGTGCTTCACACAAGTTTATAATGCCCGAGCATGAAAATAAAAAATCCTATTTTTTTCCCACAAAAATTATCTTTTAGTCACTAATTTTTTATTTTCCCAAGAGTACCAGGAGAAATTGGACCACAAAAGTTGATGTCCAATTTGTCCTGAGTACGCTGATACCCCATATGTGGGGGGGAACCACTGTTTGGACACACAGCAGAGCTCGGAATGGAAGGAGCACCATTTGACTTTTTCCAAACAAAATTGGCTGGAATTGAGATTGGACGCCATGTTGCATTTGGAGAGACCCTGATGTGCCTAAACAGTGGAAACCCCCCACAAGTGACCCCATTTTGGAAACTAGACCCCCTAAGGAACTTATCTAGATCTTTGGTGAGCAATTTGAACCCCAAAGTGCTTCACACAAGTTTATAACGTAGAGCCGTAAAATTAAAAAATCAAATTTTTTCCACAAAAATGATCTTTTCACCCCAATTTTTATTTTCCCAAGGGTAACAAGACTGAGTACACTGATACCCCATATGTGGGGGTAAACCACTGTTTAGGTGCATGGCATAGTTTGGAAGGGAAGGAGCGCCGTTCGACTTTTTCAACACAGAATTGGCTGGATGCCATGTCGTGTTTGGAGAGCTCCTGATCTGTCTAAACAGTGGAAACCCCCAACAAATGACACCATTTTGGAAACTAGACCCCTCAAGGAACTTATCTAGATGTGTGGTGAGCACTTTGAACCCCGAAGTGCTTCACAGAAGTTTATAACGTACAGCTGTAAAATAAAAATCTTTTTTTTTTTTTTTTACAAAATGATTTTTTCGTCCCCAATATTTTATTTTCACAAGGGTAACAGGAGAAATTGGACCCCAAAAGTTGTTGTCCAATTTGTCATGAGTACACTGATACCCAATATGTGGGAGAAAACTACTGTATGGGAACACGTCGGGGCTCGGAAGGGAAGTAGTGACGTTTTGGATTGCAGAATTTGATGGAATGGTCTGGGGGTGTCATGTCGCATTTGGAGAGCCCCTAGTGCACCTAAACTGTGGAAACCCCCCACAAGTGACCCCATTTTGGAAAATAGACCCCACAAGGAACTTATCTAGATGTGTGGTGAGCACTTTGAACCCCGAAGTGCTTCACAGAAGTTTATAACGTACAGTCGTAAAAACAAAAAATCATTTTTTTTAAAAAAAATGATATTTTTACCCCAGTTTTTTATTTTCCCAAGGGTAACAGAAGAAATAGGACAAATTACAAAATAACTCTTAGGGTCCAGAGTACACCGATACCCCATATGTGGGGGTAAACTACTGTTTGGGCGCATGGCAGAGCTCAGAAGTGAAGGAGCACCGTTTGACTTTTTCAATGCAGAATTGGCTGGAATTGAGATCAGACGCCATGTCACATTTGGAGAGCCCCTGATGTGCCTAAACATCGGAAACCCCCCAATTCTAACTCCAACCCTAACCCAACACACCCCTAACCTTAGTCCCAACCCTAACCACAAACCTAACCCTAACACACCCATAACCCTAATCCCAACACTAACCCTAATCCTAACTTTAGCGCCAACCCTAACCCTAACTTTAGCCGCAACCCTAACCCTAATGGGAAAATGGAAATAAATACTTTTTTTTAATTTTATTATTTTTCCCTAACTAAGGGGGTGATAAAGGGGGGTTTGATTTACTATTTATAGCGGGGTTTTATGATTGGCAGCTGTCACGCTAAAAGACGCTTTTTATTGCAAAAAATAGTTTTTGCATCATCACATTTTGAGAGCTATAATTTTTGCACATTTTGGCCCATAGAGTCATGTGAGGTCTTATTTTTTGCGGGACGAGGTGACGTTTTTAATGGTACCATTTTTGAGCACGTGGCTTTTTTGATCGCTTTTTATTTCGATTTTTGGGAGGTTAGAATGAACAAAAATCAGCAATTCATGAATTTCTTTTGGGGGAGGCGTTTATACCGTTCCGCGTGTGGCAAAATTGATAAAGCAGTTTTATTCTTCGGGTCAGTAGGATTATGGCGATACCTCATTTATATCATTTTTTTATGTTTTGGCGCTTTTATAGAATAAAACCAATTTTATATAAAAAATAATTATTTTTGCATCGCTTTATTCTGCGAGCTATAACTTTTTTATTTTTTCGTTGATGATGCTGTATGGTGGCTCGTTTTTTGCGGGATAAGATGACGTTATCAGTGGTACCATGTTTATTTATATCTGTCTTTTTGATCGCGTGTTATTCCACTTTTTGTTCGGCGGTATGATGATAAAGCATTGATTTTTTGCTTTGTTTTTTTTTATTTTTTTTAAGGGGTTCACTAAAGGGGTTTAACTAGTGGGACAGTTTTATAGGGGGGGTCGTTACGGACGCGGCAATACCAAATATGTGTACTTTTATTGTTTTTGTTTTTTTATTTACAGGAAAAAATGAATTTATTGGGAATATTTTTTTTTTTATGATTTTTTTTAAACAATTTTTATTTTTATTTTTTTAACTTTTTTACTTTGTCCCAGGGTGGGACATCACTGTATTTTAGCTGATCGCTGGTGTGACAGTGTGCACAGCACTCTGTTACACCAGCGATCGCTCTAGCATCGCTGCAGGCTTCTCAGTGCCTGCTCTCAGCAGGCACTGAGGAAGCCGCCTCTCTGCAGGACCCAGGCGCCATCTTGGATCTGGGGACCTGGAGGGAGGATGGACCCTCGGAACAGCGCGACACATCGCGCTGCTCTGAGGGTCTCAGGTGAGCGCGCAGGGAGCCCCCACCCTGCGCGATACTCCCCTGTGCCCCAGTACACCGCGATCATGTTTGATCGCGGTGTGCCACAGGTTAATGTGCCGGGAGCGGTCCGTGACCACTCCTGACACATAGTGCCGGGTGTCAGCTGTGATAATCAGCTGACACCCGGCTGCGATCGGACGCGCTCCTGGGAGCGCGTCCGATCGCTGGGACGTACTATCCCGTCCATGGTCATACGGGCCCAAGTACCATGGATGGGATAGTACGTCTGATGGCAGTAAGGGGTTAAGGGGGGCTCCGCAAGCATGGGCTTTCTCTCTCTCTTCCTCTGCTCCTGAACGTATGTCTGTGAACCTGTTCTTTTTTGGCTCTGGGGCACATTTATGACGAGCCTGATAGAGTGCATCTGGCTGAGGATATGGTGATGAGTGTGACACAGGGGAGGAACTCTGCTGAATGGTTCTGCTCAGAGTTCAGACGTTGGACCGCGGAAGTATCCTGGAATGATGCCGCCCTGAGGGGGTTGTTCCGCAGGGGCCTATCTGACCGTCTGCAGGACGCTCTGGCATTACATCCTCCTCCCGATACTCTGGAGGACGCCATGATGCAGGCGGTCCGTATGGACCAGAGACTCTGTGCTAGGGGAATGATGCAACAAGAGACTCCCTTGTACTCCAAATTGTGTTACACCGCACCCGCATCTGAGCCTATGGAGATGGAGGCTGTCTCAGGAAAGGAATGAGAGAGAAGACACCGTAAAGACAACAGTCTATGCTTTTACTGTGGAGCCTCTGGACATTGGAAAAGGGACAGTCCTTCCTGCCCTTCTTCTGTAAAATCATCAGGAAAACGACTGAGTCTGGGCAACAATCATGGAGGTTGCCCAGACTCTCAGGTACATTTTTTTTCGCTTGCTAAAATGGTGCTCCAGGTTGAATTGGAACTTGCTGGCGGTTCTGTTATGACCACCGCCTTTGTTGACTGTGGTTCCTCCATTAATCTGATTGATGCCCAATTTGTGACTCTTAATAAGATAGGGACAGTCAGGTTGAATGATCCTGTTAAAATTGTGGCAGCGGATTCATCCCCTCTTGCCCGGGATGGAATTTGTTTTATGCCTGAAGTTATTTCTATGAAAGTGGGTTCCACTCACGTGGAAAAATTAAATTGCTTTATTCTGAATAATCTGCCTGCAGGACTGGTATTGGGGATGCCCTGGCTGCAACGCCACAATCCTCTCATTGATTGGGCAAAAGGGGAGATCACCCGATGGGGATGTAATATTAATGGTCTGTGTTGTAACTCCGTTTCTCTTGTCAAACCGATAAAATCTGTATCTGTGTCGTATGTCAGTCTGGAGGGTATTCCGGAGTACCTGAAAGACTTTGAAGACGTATTTTCCGAAAGTGAGGCTAAGGCGCTCCCACCACATAGACCCTATGATTGCGCCATTGATTTGTTACCTGGAGCCAAATTACCCAAGGCTCGTTTGTTTAATTTGTCCGGGCCTGAGCGCCAAGCCATGAAAGAGTACATCAAAGAAAGCCTTCGCAAAGGGCATATTCGGCCCTCGGTGTCACCCGTGGCAGCGGGGTTTTTCTTTGTAAAGAAAAAAGATGGTGGGTTGCGACCGTGTCTCAACTTTCGGGAACTGAACAAAATTACCGTTAAGAACACGTACCCTCTCCCATTGATTCCCGATCTATGCAATCAACTCACGGGGGCCAAATGGTTTTCTAAGCTCGATCTACGAGGAGCTTATAACCTTATAAGGATCCGGGAGGGGGACGAATGGAAAACAGCATTCCTGACAACTGAGGGGCTATTTGAAAACCTGGTTATGCCCTTCGGTCTCACTAATGCCCCTGCTGTTTTTCAGAACTTCATCAATGTTGTTTTTTCTGATTTAATTGGACGTTATGTAGTCATTTACCTGGATGACATTCTGATATACTCAGAAGACAGTCAGTCACACTTGCATCATTTACGTGCGGTTCTTATGAGACTACGGGAGAACCATTTGTATGCTAAGCTGGAGAAGTGTTTATTTTTTATGCAAGAACTGTCTTTTCTGGGTGTAATTGTATCCGGGGAGGGATTCCGCATGGATCCAGGGAAGGTTCAGGCCATTACAGATTGGGTGCAACCTCATGATCTGAAGGGGTTGCAACGATTTTTGGGCTTCGCTAACTATTATAGGAAGTTCATTAAAGGGTTTTCACAGGTAGTGAAACCTTTGACGGACCTCACTCTTAAGGGGACAGAGGTAAAAAATTGGTCCGTGGCCGCAAAAAAATTCCTTCCTTACATTGAAGAAATGCTTTACTTCAGCCCCTGTGTTGGTACAACCCGATTCGTCAAGACCTTTTATCGTGGAGGTCGACGCTTCGGAAGTGGGGGTGGGGCAGTGTTGTCCCAGGGCCCCTCTACCCTGACTAATCTTAAACCCTGTGCCTTTTTCTCTAAAAAGTTCTCTTCGGCAGAGAGAAACTATGATGTCAGCAACAGGGAATTGTTAGCGGTCAAACTGGCCTTTGAAGAATGGAGGCATTTTTGGAGGGGGCCGCTCATCCCATTACGGTCATCACTGATCATAAGAGCCTGGCCTATATCGAGTCCGCTAAGAGATTGACCCCAGACAGGCTCGGTGGGCACTTTTTTTTTCTCGCTTTCATTTTACCATCACATTCCGACCAGGGTCTAAAAATGTAAAGGCAGATGCCTTATCCCGAAGTTTTGATTCTGTGTCCCCTCCAGAACCTCCTTCCTCCATTCTTCAACCGGGAGTGGTTGTAGCCGAAGTCTCCTCTGAGTTACAAAGAGAGATTCTGGAAGCACAAGCACAAGCTCCCAGGAATAAACCCCCAGGTAAATTGTTCGTACCCGAACAGCTCCGTCTCACACTCGTGCAAGAATTTCATGATTCTGTGTTAAGTGCACACCATGGTATTGCAGCTACCCGGGGGGCAGTGGCTAGAGGTTTTTGGTGGCCCTCTATGGGTACTGATATAAAAAATTTTGTTAATACTTGTGGGGTGTGCGCTCGCTCTAAAAGCTCTCAGGTCCGGCCGGCCGGGGAATTGGTGCCTTTGCCAATTCCGGATAAACCATGGACACACCTGTCCATGGACTTTATCACTAATCTTCCCTCATCCAAGGGCAATTCAGTGGTATGGGTAGTGGTTGATAGATTTTCTAAGCAAGCCCACTTTGTGCCGTTACCCGCGTTGCCATCTGCTGAAACCTTGGCCCGCTTGTTTATACAGCACATAGTTCGGTTGCATGGAGTGCCTGGGAATGTGGTGTCAGACAGGGGTGTGCAGTTTGTGGCCAGGTTTTGGAGAGCGTTCTGTAAGAAGTTGGGGGTCACATTATCATTCTCCTCTGCCTATCACCCGGAATCCAACGGACAGACTGAACGCACCAATCAGTCGTTGGAGCAGATTCTGAGATGCCTGGCCTCCTCCAGACAGGAAGATTGGTGTGAGGTTTTACCCATGGCAGAATTTGCGTTCAACTGTCGTATCAATCAGTCTACCGGAAAGTCTCCTTTTCAGGTCAATTATGGGTTTGTTCCGCAGTTTGGGTAATTTTCCCGTATGGATTCTGTTTGTCCTGGTGCCGAGGGGATGGTTCAACAGTTAAAAAACCTTTGGAGGGAGGTGCAGGGGAACATCTCCAAAGCCCAGAAGAAGTACAAACATTTTGCGGACAGGAGGAGGGGGTTTGGTCCTGCGTTGACAGTGGGGGAAAAGGTCTGGTTGTCCACCCGTAACATCAAACTTAAGATACCCTCTATGACGCTGGGCCCCAAATTTTATTGGCCCATACAAGATTGTAGAGGTGATCAATCCAGTGGCGTACAGGCTTCTGTTGCCCACCTCCTTCAACATTTCTAACGTCTTCCACAGGTCCCTATTAAAACCTGTGGGGACGGTTAGAGAAGATCCCTCATCCGTGGTTCCACCAGTATTGGTAGAGGGTCAACTGGAGTACGAGGTAGGGCGCATCATTGATTCGCGGTGGGTGCGCCGGAGACTTCAGTACCTTATTCATTGGAAGGGATACTCCATTGAAGATCGGTCATGGGTTCCGGCCAGTTTGGTACATGCCGATCGACTGGTACAGGCTTTTCATGCCAGATATCCTGAGAGGCCTGGGGGTCCAGTGGTTAATGTCCTGTCCACTCAGGGTTAACTTTTGCTGGCCTCCCTTTGGATCTGGGAGGGTATTTATACCCAGTCCAGAGGGAGATTCTCTGTCAGCTATACTTTCGTTGTGACTGTGTATTTGACCCCCCTGGTTTGCGTGTATACTGCTCTGCTTGTTTAATTCCCGTGTATGACCCGGTCTGTTTGCTCACTCTGCTCTCTGTCTCACGTTTTGCTAATATTGTCTTCTCCGGTTCTGACCTCCTGGCTTGGCTATCGATACTCCGTTACAGTTTTGTCCCTATTGTACTGTCTATTGCCCGCTCTGGTTTACTGATCTATTGCTATGTCCTGACTATCCGTTCTGTCTAACCCTTTGGTACTGTCGTGCTATCTTGTGCTCTGATCTCGGCCTGTCCTGGTTTTCGTCCCTGTCTTTGCCCCTTGGTAACTTTATCTCGTTGTTACCCTGCTAGGAGTTTTCATGCAGTTCCTAGATGTCTGGAGCTTAGGCCACGCCCCCAGCAGTCATGTGCTGCAGGTCCTGTTAGTCTGCAGTACACATCATTCATTACTGCTGCCTCTGAGAGACGTGTGGCCAGCTCCGCCACTTGGCTGTCACATGCTGCGGAAGGTCCTGTTCCACAGAAACACACGTCTTCCCTGCTGCGGCTCTGCTTACAGGTATCTGGGGGCACAGTTGGTTCACTCAGGACACGTGCACTGGCTCAGTGAGCATGTGCAGTGCGGTGTCCCTGACAGGTGTCACCCCAATCGCACTTGCTTCCTCACAGCTCCCAAGTCTCCAGCTGCCCATCTAAGTATGGGGTAGAACAGATGGTTGAGTCTGCAGAGCAGTTTACTCATACTATATTCTGGGAATCAGAGGTCGTCTCCAGAGCTTCTATGAATCCAGACGAGGAAATGATCTGCACTGATGCCCAGAATCTTGATGAGTCAGATCCAGCACCAGATGAAGAAGTTTCTGAGCATAATGTAGACCCTCGTTCCCAAACTGTAACTCCTGTTGATGGAGACAATGAGGAAGACGATGATGAGACTCAAATACCTGATTTGAGCGACAACTTGAGTTTTTTGTCAGGGCAGGAAGAGGTTGGCTCTGAGGACGAAGGGTGTGAGACGTAATACTGGAAGCACGTCACCAACTGCATCCTCAAACACAGCTCTGCCTCTGACCACAAGTTGTTGTGGCTCTTCAGGTCATATGGGTTCTAAGCCTTGTATAGCCTGGGCATTTTTTCAGATCGATAAGGATGACCCAACTCGTGTTATCTGTAACATTTGTGACCAAAAGCTGAGTAGAGGCCAAAAAATCCACAGTTTGAGTATTTCATGCATGAACCGTCACAAGGATATGAAGCATAAGTTGCAGTGGCAAGCTCACTGTGCTACCATGCTGCCTAGTGGGCCGGGCCAATCACCGTCTGCCCCATCTTGTGCATCCGCGAACGCGGCCTCTTCATCCTCTGTGACTGGTGGGACAGCAGTCAGACCTGTTTTGAGACTCAGACCTGGCACCTCTTTACCCGCAACTGCCAGTCGGATTGGCAGGTCATCATTTCATTTGGAAGTGGAAACACCAGCTGGTGTTGAGCGCTCTCCGACATCGAGAACACCACCTTTGGATCAAGGCATCCTAACTTTTGCGCCTGCATCTTCCTCACAGACCGTCAGTTGTCCGGGGACACCCTACTCAACCCCGTCTACGCACAACAGCCAGCCCTCGGTCCCTCTGATGTGGACAAGTAAAAGACCATTTCCTCCTAGCCATGAGAAAGCTAAGAGGTTAAATTTCACCATCTGCAAGCTCTTGGCTACAGAAATGCTGCCTTTCCGCCTGGTGGACACAGAGGATTTTCGAGACCTTATGTCCGTCGCAGTGCTCCAGGACCTGATGCCCAGTCTGCACTACTTCTCAAAGAAGGTGTGCCTGCGCTCCACCAGCATGTCGCACACAACATCACCATTTCTTTGAGAAACTCAGTGTGTGACAGGGTGCATTTCACCACAGACACTTGGACGAGTAGGCATGGACAGGGGCGTTACATATCGCTGAATGGGCACTGAATAACTATGGTGGCAGCAGGACAAGGGGCTGCTGTCCAAGTCTTGCCGTCCCCACGAGTTGTGCGTCAATACTCTTTATCTCAAAGTTCTTCCACTGCTTCTGCCTCCTCAACCTCCTTTCGGTCCTCTACCTGCACCCAAAGCCTGTCAGGTCACGCCACCGGCTTTCTAACTGCGCAGAAGGGATCCTGCACACCTCCTTGCTATGCTGGCCGCAGGGCTCAACGTCAACAGGCGCTTTTTATGTTGAAATGTCTTGGAAATGTGAGTCACACAGCTGAGGAGTTGTGGTCAGCTCTGGAGAACCAGTTTCATGAATGGTTGTCTCCACTGGACCTGCAACCAGGGACGGCCGTGTGCGACAATGCAGCAAACCTGGGTGCTGCCCTTCGCCGGGGCAATGTATGGCTCACGTGTTGAATCTAGTTGTGCAGCACTTTTTAGCCCACTATTCCGGACTACATGCAGAGGGCACGGTCGCTGTGCGCACACTTCCGCCGTTCGCATCCCGCAGCTCAGCGACTTACATCTCTACAGAAGTCGTTGGGCCTGCCACTTCACAGGTTAAAATGCGATGTGCCAACACGGTCGAATTCAACTCTGCACATGTTGCAGCGACTGTGGCAGCACCGACAAGCCCTGGTGCAATATGTTCTGACTTATAGCCTGTTCTGAGATCCAGAGGTGGGACAAATCATTCTGGAGGAGTGGTCTCAGATCAGGGACCTATGCACCCTTCTGCACAGTTTTGAAGATGTTTAGTGCTGACAATGCCATTATCAGCATGACTATTCCGGTGATTTGCATGCTGGAGCACATGTTAAACAGAATTCAGAGTCAGGTGGTGGAACAAGTGGAGGTGGAGGAAGTAGAGGAGGAGGAGTTGTATGTGGAAGGGCTAACATCTGCAAGGTCCAAACGGTCGGCAGCACCAAGGCGGCTGGCATGGGAGGGTGGGGGAGAGGGATTAACCTGGGCGCATGGTAGCGGCTAAACTAGTGAGGAAGGTGCAGGAGCCCAGGAAGAAATGGAGGACGAACCGGCGATGGGCATGGAAACTCATCAGATGGGGGAGACCTTGATCACATTTCTGTTGTGCGAGGTTGGGGGGAGAGGGCAGAGGAAGGAAGCATGATTCTTACCTCGCCACCAACACAACAGAGACTTGGTTCTCCTGGATGCGCAAGACACATGAGTGCCTTCTTGCTGCACTACCTGCAACATGACCCTCGAATTGTCAGAATTCGAAATTATCCTGAATACTGGGTAGTCATACTGTTAGATCCCGGTACAAAAGTAATTTGCCTAAATAATTCCTGCCATAGAAAGGGATTCACGCATGCAGGAGTATCAGCAGAGACTGTTGCATAATCTTACATGTGCTTTTCCACAAAACACCAGTGGTGCACGTAGTGAATCTCACAGTTCAAACTTGCCAAACGTGGGACTGTCGAGTCTTCAGCACTCAAACTGTAAAAGAAACACAGTATCTGCTGGTGTTAACAGCAATTTTGTGGAATCCTTTCACACTTTTTTAGCCCATCCTTTGCAAGGCCACAGGAGACAAGAAGTCAGACACATAGTCAACGCCTAGAGACGATGGTACAGGAGTATCTCAAACTGAACATGACTGTGTCACTGACCCTTGCTCTTTTTGGGCTTCCAATCTGGATAAATGGCTGGAGCTCGCCACTCACACCTTGGAGATCTTGTCATGCCCCGCAGCCAGCGTTCTCTCTGAACGTGTGTTCAGCACTGCTGGTGGTGTGCTGACAGATAAGCGCACTCGGCTGTCCACTGACAATGTAGACAGACTCACGTTCATAAAGATGAATAAATCATGGATCCACAAGGACTTTTTACCCCTGTGTCATCCTTGGGAGAGTAAAAGCTTGAGGATTTGTTAAAATCACCTCACCAAACGTTTTAAGCAACTCTGGGGCAATTGATGCTACTTAAGTGGTGTCTGTCCCCAAAATTTTGGAAAAAATGGAGACTCTTTTTGGAGTCCCCTTGCTGTGTTTTACGTGACGTTGGCATCGTCAATTACAGGTGGATTGGGTCTTTCTCCCCCCCTTTTAACCATAAGAAACTACTTAAACTATGGCTTGGGGTAACACAGATGGTTGAGTGTCAAGAGCTGTTTACTCATACTATAGCCTGGGAATCAGAGGTCTGCTACAAAGCTTCAGTGTCTGCTAGTCAGCGGAGTAGCCACCGGCTTTAGATCTAATTATAATTTTTTTGGGCAAATTCCGTTTCTTGTTTTTTTTGCGGTGAAAAAGTACAAGAAAATACAATATACAAAGTAAAAGGGGTAGTATAACTATAAATGTATGCATAATGACAGTACATTGGTGTGTACAGGGAGGGTTTTCCATCTATATCCAGATCAAGCATGTATTTTTCTTTTCCAATAATTTTATTCAAATTTTCAAGGACGGGAAGGGAAACAATAGGGAATAAGGAAGTTAAAGAGGGAGATAGAAGGAAAGGGAAAGGAAAAAGCAGGAAAGGCAGTGAAGGAGGAAATAATATGAAATTGTAACTATAGTACATTAGTGACAAAGTTTATAACATAAAATGAACTAATAAAAAAGAAAACAGACAAGTACATTTCGTATGTTAGGGAAACAATTCCATCCATTTGGACCATTTTTTGAAGAATTTATCGCAGTGGTTATTGACCAATGCTAGTTTATATTCAAACGATTTATGAAGTGTGATTTTATCAACAATGTCTTTAAAAGAGGGTGACTCTGATTTTTTCCAGTAGAGAGCAATGCTGTTTTTGGTTACCAGTAGGATGTGGACTATTAATAATCTCAAATGTGGGTCAATTTCTTCAGTATTTAGTGTGAGAAGGGCCAATTGAGGTGTTAGTAGAATTTGTTTAGAAGAGATGGCATTAATAAGACCAGAAACTTGCTTCCAGAGGGGACGGATTTTCAGGCATTGCCAGAAAATGTGTAGGAGATTACCATAACGACCACAGTTTCTCCAGCAATTAGGTGAATGAATTTTGTTAATTTTAGATAATCTAGCAGAAGTAAAATACCACCTTGTGAAGAATTTGTGGTATGATTCTTGAAGGGCCATAGAGAGAGAAGATGCATGGGAAAGCGTACATGCATATTCCCATTCAGAGTGGTCAAACGTTAAATGAAGTTCCGACTCCCATTTGACCAACTGCGTGCTGTGGTTAAACCATTGGTAAACGTAGTTAAGACTCCAAAAAATTTTATGATCTAACTTGCAAAGTAAATTTAAAACCGGTTCAGAAATCCGAGGGCACACTTGCAGGAAGACATAAATTTGTTCCTTGAGAATAATGTAGTGAAAAAATGATAGGGAGGATGAATGGAAATGTTCTTTAATAAAAGATAAGGATAGAATTTAGAACCATCGTAGATATCTCCAGTTTCTTAATACCCAATTTGAGCCAGAGAGGGTCCAAGACCAATCCCCTAGATTCATGGATAAGAGATAATGGAATATTCTTGAGGATATGGATTTTATCACAACCCTTTCTTGGTTTAGCAAGCCTTATAGTGGGAACTATAAGGAATTTGCTTGTTTAAGAGAAAACCTAATACTAACAAATGGGAAGGTTTGTTGTTGTTTAAAAAGAGTTCTAAATCGTACCAGGCTGGAGGGTCTTTATGAGGCTGCCCAAAACATCTCTGTTTGATCAGATTAGCAGAGTAATAAGCCGAAATGTTCGGTAGTCCAGCTCCACCATAAAGTTTTTGATTATAAAGAACATTTTGAGCCACTCTGGCTTTCTTCCTACCCCAAATAAAATGATTAAGTGAGCTTTGCAAACTGGTAAGGAATGAGGAGGAGATTTTCAAGCATGTATTTGTATGAAAGATAGAGAGAGAGGGAGCAGACCATGGCAGACCACCAATCAATAGAGTGTGATTATGATCATTGTTGTGCCGACATCACGGATAACTTTAGTTGGGGCCTTGATGGTAGGCGTCCGAGTTTTTTAAATCAATACAATTCCTCCAAATCACACAGTATCTATCAACATCAGCCGGTGAGATGGCAATCATATGCTCCATCCTATTAAGGAGGGAGATCTGTGCAAACCATTCCTCCACAGTGGGTGGGTCTCTGCTTTTCCAGTGTCGTGGAATGACATTCTTAGCCGCCTGTATTAGGTAGCCTATTGATGAGCTTTTATAACTACGTTTACTTATTGGTAACATTGATAAAAGGAGGGCTTCTGGCGTATTAGGGATAGTCCAACCAGTTATTTTCTCAATCATGGGAACCACCTTTGCCCAAAATGCATTTATTATAGGGCATGCCCACCATATGTGTGACATTGTCCCTTCCCTTCCCCACATCTCCAACATCTATCTGAGACCACTGGATACCATCTATGAAGGACTGCTGGTACCCGGTACCATCTAGAGATAATTTTGAAGGAGGTTTCCTGAGCTTTGGACCCTCCCTATTGAGGTTTTATGTGCAAGGAAGAAACATTTATCCCATTGTGAGTCAGAGAAGGACTTCCCCAGCTCCCTTTCCATGCACCGCAGAATCCTAGCCTATTATCAGCTACCTGGGCAATGAGGAGATTATACAGCAGGGAGATGGAGTGTGAAGGGGATGACAATGTTGGCATCAATTTTTCAAAGTTTGTGAGATCTCTATGAAGATGTGTGTGCTTTTTCACAGTTGAATAGAAGTGTTATAACTGGCTATATTCAAAATTTGCCTTCGGGGAAGTGGCTCTTCCCTGTGACAAGTCATTGAGGGGGAGCAGCGAAGTATTGGAGAAGACATGAGAAAATAATATCGCATGGGATTTATTTGAACCAAGAAATCTATTTGCAGATAGTCCTGGTGGGAAATCTGGATTATCTGAAATCGAGAGCAAGGGGCCCTGGGGGTCGATTGAGGATAAGCTTTTTTTTGGGGATCTCAAAGCCACAGCAGTGGCATAAGTACTACATGACATGAGGCCAAGAGAGGGGACAATTAAATGGGCGCACCATGGGAGAGTGGTAAGAGAGCTTTAGGACAAATGGATTGAGCTATTTTGACCCACAATTTCCCTTCCGAATGATGGAAGAAGTCCAGGATTCTAGCGTGTACTGCTGCCATGTAATACCTTCTACAATCCGGAAGGCTAAGGCCCCCTTTTGTTTGTGTCTGATCAGAACGTCCCCCGAATGTGTGGACGCCCACTTGCCCAGATAAATCTGCAAAAGCTAATGCGTAGTCTTTTCCAAAAATTTGAGGGAATTACCACGGGAATGGTTTGGAAGAGGTATAAGAGTTTAGGTAGGATGTTCATTTTTAGTATATTTATTCTGCCGAACCTGGAAAAATCCTTCACCGTCCAAGAATTAAGATCTCTATGGAGTTGTTCAATAAAGGGCCCAAAATTAAGAAAAAATAGACGGGAGGGATTTCTATGAATTTTTAATTCCTAAGTATTTGATACCCTGTGAGGGCCAGGCAAAGGGAAAGTTGGACTGGATGGAATCCTGTATGGATTTGGAGACGTAAACATCGAGGGCCTCAGACTTCGCTGCATTGATTTTAAAATTTGACTATGTACCAAAGTGATCTATTTCAGCCATAACAGAAGTGATGGATATATGTGGTTGAGTGATATATACTAGGACATCATTCATCAGCAAATGCAGAGCACTTGTACTCGGTGCCTCCCACCTCAATCCCCTAATATTGGGGTTATTGTGAATTGATTGCAGATTGTAAGCTCTCACGAGCAGGGTCGTCTTATTTTGCTTTAATTATTGTATTGTTAACGTTGTTACTTATGATTTGTGTTTTGAAACTGTTGAACTGTAAAGCGCTGCGGAATATGATGGCGCTATATAAAAAAGATTATTATTATTATGAGAGCAGGTGCTCCATCACTATGATGTACAAGAGAGGGGACAGAGGACATCCCTGCCTTGTCCCATTGGTGATTATGAAAGGTGATGATAATGTTCCATTTATCTTCAGCCTAGCTGACGGATTGCGATACAGGGCCATGATTTTGGCTATAAAAGGGTCCCCTACCCCAAGCTTTTTAAGAGAATAATATATGGCGTGCCAGGAGACTCTATGGAATGCTTTCTCAGCATCCAACGAGAGTATCTAATTACAAATTTTTAAGTGCATCTAGCCCAGACAATAATTTTGGGCCTAGTAGCAGTGTCTGCTAGTCAGCAGATTAAGGCCTCTTTCACATTTCCGGCAGGCGCCTAGCGGCGCCCCCGGCATTTTGCCGCAGCGCCGCATCTGAAAACCTTTCACACTTCCGGCGGCCAAAATGCGGTTTTTTGCCGGATGGTTTCTGATGCTTGGAGAGATCAGAAACCATCCGGCAAAAACAAAAAAACGTTACATGCAGCGTTTTTTCCGGACGCCGCAATGTACATTTGCTCCGCATCCGGACAAAACCGCATGCAACGCATTGACATGTGGCCCCATCCGGCGCTAATGCATGTCAATGCGAAAAAAGCCGCATGCGGCGCATCAGATTTTCAGATGCGGCGCTGCGGCAAAATGCCGGGGGCGCCGCAAGGCGCCCGCCGGATGTGTGAAACCAGCCTAAGCCAGCTGTTAAGCAAGCTACACCACCTGTAGTTTGGACACATAATTTTTTCAATGGAAATTCTTCGGGCCCCCGGACACTCAGTGAAGAACATCAGGGAGGCACCCCAAGGCACAGGGGCTGTGACTGGCGGTAGGACGCCTTGCGGTGGACCACCAAGCTCGATCCTTATAAAAGCTTTTTAACTGCAGCAGCTTTACTGGACGCTACTGGAGCTGGAACTCTTTTTTATTTATAAAAATATAAAACATTACATGCAAAATACAAAACCCCTTAACCTAAAACACAAAGAAACATACCACCAACAAGAAAACCAAACAGCTTTAGGATGTCTCCTATTGTCCAATATCTATTGTCCAGTCCACATACGGAGCTTCTACCAAACTTTCCAACTCCCCAGAGGCCCCAGCGGATCTACCCTTCAAAAACAAAAAGAAAACAAGAAAACCCATATTCATTCATACCACATTCACACTTACTCACACTTTACTCACACTTTACTCACACTTTACTCACACTTTACTCATACTCCATTCATGCTTATTTACATATCTACATAAAATATAACAATATAATAATATAACAATTATTTCATATAAATATAACAATATAGCATAAACCTTGGCCCATTCTGCCTTAAACAAATGACAATTGGCCTCCCCGGCCATACAAACTTAACCTTACTCTATTTACACTGCAAACACCTATATATTATATATTATATATATATATATATATATATATATATATACATATGTTTTTTTTTATCATTTTTTCCCACCACCCCACACCACAGGTCCATAAGGTCATGGCCTTATCACTGCAAGCCGGGTCCATAAAAGTTTATGCCCATGCACAGCACTCCTTATCATTCTTCATGGGTCCATGGGTCCATGGCAAGTTCTGCCCTATGCCCTCAAAACCCTTCAAAACCCCCACCCAACCTGACTGTATCCACCCATCCCCCACTTAACTATACACACTATATACAATATACAATATAAACACCAACACCACACACAATGACACAAAAACACATAGCACATAGACAATATATATCATATTTATGTATAACATATATTCTTAACCACAACTTTATCATACTTTATCATAACCTAACTTTCTAAACTTGCAAGGCCCAAGTTCAGTGCCTGCAAGCCTCAATATCCATTATCTTTTATTTTATTTACAAAACAAAAGCTATACTGTGACATGCAGTAGCCCTCCACCAGGAGACTGGAGCCCTAAGAGGCCCTGTCCCTTACCAACAACACATTCACCCTGTCCCTTATCAACTAAAACTGTCCCTACTTCTGTCCCTACAAACTGTCCCTATCTATCCCTATCTATCCCTACTCTACCTAACTTAACTTAACTAACTCTCTAACTATCCCTACAACTGTCCCTATCTGCCCTACTTCCTCTCTCAACACCCACACCACCTTATGCTATCCCTACCACCATCCACACGCAGACCAACTTTCCCTTGAGTGTGTTTTCAAAAGGAGAAGCCCCTCCAAAGCCAAGAGGCTCTCCTCACACCTAGCCTCTTGAACTCCAAAGAACGCACCTTCCCAGGTCACCCAAGATGTTACTAACCACCTCATCCCGGGGGAGGGCTTTCTGTTGCGTCGACACTAAACTCCGTGCATTCCACGTGTAAAACCTGACCACTACGCTAACTAGGAATAAAGTACTCCGCTCTTGGCCACCCAGGGATCTGAACGCCCCATAGACCCACTCGGCGTAGGAAAGGGACGCCAGCCGCGGCCAACGTATGGAAGCACCCACCCTGTTGTAAACCTCTGCATTAAAGGGACACCGAAGGAGGAAGTGCTCCATGCTTTCCAGCACGTCACCACACTCCTCAAGGGGACAACCCCGATCATCGGAGTTCCTGTACTTCAGGTTGTCCCTTACATACAGTCTCCCGTGAAAGCAGCGCC
>JARQOD010002012.1:0-85849 GCA_033576555.1 Oophaga sylvatica | reverse complement strand
CTTGATGTCCTTAAGTAGGTCTTGATTATGAATCACTCCCAGGAATCTAGAGTCAGGAAGAATAGTCTTAGGAGGAGTAAGTGGACGTGTCTCTGCTGAATGAATCCTAGAGAGTGCATCAGCCTTTCCATTGCGCGATCCTGGTCTATAAGAAATGACAAAATTAAATTGGTTTAGGAAAAGATTCCAGCGAGCCTGGCGAGGAGTCAGGCACTTAGCCGACCTGATAAATTCAAGGTTACGATGGTCTGTCAGGACGACTATTTGCTGTGCAGCTCCCTGAAGAAGGTGTCTCCATTCCTTGAAGGCGGCAATAATGGCCAACAATTCTCTATTGCCCACATCGTAGTTCCTCTCAGCCGAAGACAACTGCTGGGAAAAGAAGGCACAGGGATGCAAGACATTATTCTCACCTGTTCTCTGAGAGAGTATAGCTCCAACGGCACAGTCTGAAGCATCCACCTCTATTATGAAGGCAAGCTCGGGGTTGGGATGTACTAAGATAGGTGCGGTGGTAAATTTATCCTTTAAACAGGAAAATGCTTCCTGAGCTTGCGGGGTCCAGGAGAACCTAGACTGTTTCCGGGTAAGTTGGGTGATAGGTGACACTACCTCAGAAAAATTCTTAATGAAACGTCTATAGAAGTTGGCAAACCCGATGAAACGCTGCACCTCCTTCACATTTCTAGGAATTGGCCAATCCTTGATGGCTTGGGTCTTGCTTCCATCCATACTAATCCCTTGCGTAGATAGTACATACCCCAGAAATTGAATTTCGGTCCTATGGAATTCACATTTTTCAAGTTTGATGTAGAGATGGTTTTGTCTTAGGCGTTCTAAGACCATTCTCACATGTCCATGATGTTCCTCTGTGGAGTTAGAAAAAATTAGAATATCATCCAGATAAATCACCACAAATGTATCTAGGAGATCCCTGAAGATATCATTCACAAAGTGTTGGAAAGTGGCTGGGGCGGTACTCAGACCAAAAGGCATAACTAGATATTCAAAGTGTCCATAGCTAGAGTTGAGCGATACTTTCCGATATCCTAAAGTATCGGAATCGGAATGGTATCGCCGATATCACTAAAATATCGGCGATACCCGATACCGGAAGTCCCATGTAAGTCTATGGGAACAAAATATCGAAATTAAAAAAAACCCATTCTTGCCTTGTTGGTTAATTGTACATGAAGGAAAACAAGAAAGAGTAATGTAGAATGTATTGGGGAAGGTTGAGGAGACATTAAAGGCATAGATGTTTAACCCAATCAAATGGAATAGCATAAATATTTTTTTTTTTAAAGATGTTCGGATTGACGAAGAAATTGACAATGTTAACGTTTTTTATATTTTGGCAAATATGTTATATTACACAACTTCCATGCTCTTCATCTTCACCTTTTTAACTTTTCACACACTTTCTCCTTCATAATCTTCTGCAGCATCATCTTTTTCATCAAATTATTCTTCATCTTCACCTTCTTTATCTTCTTCTTAAACTTCTTGCTATTCATCTTTGTTAACATTACTCATATTCTTCTTATTAAACTATTATTCTTATTCATATTCTGCTTCATCTTCTTCATCATATTCTTATTTGTGACAGAGAATCCTGTACTTGTAATCTGTCAAAGTATGAATTTTTCATCCTTCCGTTCTTGCTGTCACAAAAGATTTAAATTACAACAGTATTTGTCCGTGTTCAGTTTAGCCTGCAGCAGCAGGCATTTTCCAGGGGCACCACGAGGAGGAACGGACTCACCCCCATACACTGCTTAGTCTTCTTCTGCTTAGAATTTAGAGCATATATTTTGCTCTTCATTTTGGTCTTATACTTCATGTTCTTCTGCTTTTAGATCTTCTGCTTATTGTTCTTGTGTCTCTTGTTCCGTATCTTGTATTTGTAGCACAATCTTGTACCAGCTGATGTTACTGGGACACGGTTACTAAGCAGGAGGTACCTGTGCTCCAAAGCACTACCAAGGACCAGCAGACGTTGCTGGAACTCGGATACCGAGATGGAGGCACCTAGGCCAAAGGCACTGCGGAGAACCAGTTGACGGTACTGGAACCCGGACGGGTAGCAGAAGGAAAAGAGCCAATGGCACAACCGAGGACCAGCTGACGTTACTGGGACACGGTTACTAAGCAGGAGGTACCTGTGCTCCAAAGCACTACCAAGGACCAGCAGACGTTGCTGGAACTCGGATACCGAGATGGAGGCACCTAGGCCAAAGGCACTGCGGAGAACCAGCTGACGGTACTGGAACCCGGAGGGGCAGCAGAAGGAAAAGAGCCAATGGCACAACCGAGGACCAGCTGACGTTACTGAACCCCAGTAACACAGGAGCAAGTGTTGACTGTGCTAACAGCACTTCCGAGCAACAACTGGCGGTGTTGGAGCCCAGGGTCAAGGAGGATGTTTAAATACTAGATCAAGTAATTTCCTTGTTACCTGTCAATTTTAAATGTCTATACTTCAAACAAGAGAAAGATAACCTTTACTACCATAAGATGATGATTTCATTTAAACTAATATCTAGATAAATAAAGAATTGACAAACATAAACACATACATTAACATGTTGAACAGCAATGCAAACCACAAAATAAATTAGTTAAGGAATCTGCTATACGGTTGTACATAAAAGCATACAAGTACATATCTGAATCCATTAATGATGGATAAGTAACAGTATGTACACCATTTTTATTGTATAGACAATGAATGTCTGACTTCAAAACATCATCAGCATTACAAGTTATCTGTGATATTACTAAAATGTTCCATTTGCTGAATAATGTCCCTAAATATTTTATACAAAATTATACAATTTCCATCATGTAATACTCATAATATGTGGCAATAATCATTTTTATTAACAAACATAACCTTTAAAAAGTGCATAGTGCATAGTGAAAATTGCTATTTATGGCTGACTGTCGACTTGGAAGCATGACAACAGATAGATAAGGTATATATAGATGACACTGCATAGCCACAGATGGTGAATGGCGATGTAATACTGTACCTCAATAAAGTGTGCGTCACTACTACATATTTTTTTTTATATAGCTGTATAAACAGGGTACATGGATGTATGCTTGTGCCTTTGTTTTGACGCACAGACTGCCTTCCTGCTGAGACGCATTGGGTAGTGAACAGTTGTGTGCAGTGTTCACTGCAGTCTCTGCGGAATAACCACACTTAGACCTTATAACTTTTCAGACTTTCTTTATCAATCTACCAAGATGAAGAAGGCAGGGAGTAAGGCACGTGGTCGTGGAGTTTCTTCAGGGAGAGGACGTGGGGATTCTGTGGCTGCTGCGGCCCCCAGTGACACAGCATCCACCAGTTTTCCCCGGGCCGTGAGCGTTCCTTTATGCGCACTTTTGTAGGAGCTCGGAGTACCCCCCTGCTGCGGGAAGAACAAATTGAAGCCGTTGTTGTTTGGATCTCAGCCAATGCATCGACTTCAATTGCTTCCACCTCCTCTCAGGACCACAGCACTGTTGGGCAACCATCTGTCTCTTCACCGCCTGGCAAATTGCCCAGGCAGTCAGAGAGTTCTGTACAGGAGCCAGCTGAGTGTCTGCTTCTGTTCTCAGAATCTATTGGCTTGCAAACAGGGGCCCAGCCAAGCAGCATTCTGTAATGTGAAGAGGGAGTATGCAGTGATGCGCAACAGCTGTGTCTCTCTGAATCTGAAGAGGCGGGTGAGACAGTGCCGATGGTCAGCACACCGCAGAACGCATCTGATGATGATGATGAGACCCAGGTGCCAGTTTCTGTTGAGCATGGTGCTGGCCAGACCACCCAACAGCAGGTGTTGGAAGAGGGTAGTGGAGATGATGAGGTCCAAGACCCAACATGGCATGAAGAACAGGAAGGTGGTGGGAGCAGCTCAGAGGAATAATAATAATATTTATTTATAAAAGCGCCATCATATTCCGCAGCGCTTTACAGTTTAGCAGTTTCAGAACACAAGTCATAAGTAACAACGTTAACAATACAATAATTTAAGCTAAATAAGTCGCCCCTGCTCGTGACAGCTTACAATGTACAATGAGATGGGGGAGATACAAAGTATAGGTGTTTATATACAATGGTGCATTTACAATGATGTTCCAGCCATCTTAAGGGACTGAGGGATGGAGATAGTGAATGGGCTAGAGACACACACACACTTACACAGAATACATAGAATGACTTTGATTAGTGAATGTGATAGGCCGCTCTGAACAAATGTGTTTTGAGGGAGCGCCTGAAACCATGCAAATTGTGGATAGTCCTAATTTCTTGGGGTACAGCATTCCAGAGGATTGGCGTAGAGCAGGAGAAGTCTTGGAGTCGGGAGTGGGAGGTACGTATTAGTGCAGAGGTTAGTCGAAAGTCGTTTGCAGAGCGCAGCAGTCGGTTAGGCCGATAGATAGAAATGAGGGAGGAGATGTAGGAGGGGTGCTGCACTGTGGAGAGCTTTGTGGGTGAGAACCAGTACTTTGGTTGAAAGCTGGGAGAGGCCTAGAGAAATGGTTAGTGATAGAAGGAAGATAGAGGAAGACATTGCCCCAACGGTACAAACAGGAGGGAGAGTTAGGCTGCAGACTCGGTTGCCTGTAGCCTCCAGTTTGGCACCTGTTCGGAGCAGTTGTCTTCCAAAAGTCAAAACGTGCGCTCCCAGGACTTGCACTGCGTGGTCCTTTTTTCACACACTTGCACATGATATTTGCTATGTGAAATGCAAGCTGTGTAATTAAAAATTAAAAATAGCTAAAAGTGTCAGTCACCTCAATACCACAAATATGTGGAAACATGTGCGGACAAAGCACGTAGTTGAGTTACAAAGACACACTAGAGATGTAGGCCAACCTACAGCAGCACCTACATCTTCAGGTTGTGTTGAAGCCTCTTCATCGAGCTCACACACAGCTGGTTATGCTTCCTCACAGGATCGCCATGGAAGAACCTCGGCCACTGTTGTCCAGAGACAAACTGTTATTCCACACACAGCAGCAAGTTCCCTGTCATCCTCACACTCCCAGGCCACAAAACAGCCAGCGGTAGCACAGGCATGGGATAAAAGACGGCCATACTCCGCAAACCATGCACGAGCACAGGCTCTGAATGCTGGCATTGCAAAACTCCTGTCCCTTGAAATGCTGTGATTCAGGCTGGTGGAGACAGACAGTTTCCGTAACTGAATATCATTGTCAATCCCACAATACAATGTGCCAAGCCGATTTCATTTCAGCAGGCAAGCCGTCCCTGGTCTGCAAAAGCATGTTGAGGGAAAAATTAAACATGCGCTACTAAAAGCCCTCAGTAGCAAGGTCCACCTGACCACCGATGCGTGGACCAGTACCCATTGTTATGATCTGCTACAACCAGTAAGGAAAGAAGGGAATTCTGTCCCTACAATACAACTAAGCTGAATCCCTACGATGTAACGGGAACCTGATCCTGCGACCAGACCCGCTAAAGTCCTCATCTAGTGTGAACGAAGACCTATAGTTGCGAGGGAGTAATCCCTACAAGATCTAGGGACTGTGAGAAAAGGTGGACACCTCCTAACATAAATTGTAGCATGGATAATTAAACAGAAAAATAAATACTTTGTGATCCTAACATCAAGCAAAACTGACAGATTAAGGCACCTAAGCACCCGGCTAGCTTAACAGTAGATAATACAATGAAGTCAAGCAAAGCCAGAAGGGCGGAGCCAGACTAAATAGGGAAAAAAGGTCATGTGACCAGCAAACTGAAACAAAACCTAACAAGAGGGTTCTAACACCCATGGCCAGGGACAATACCTTTCCCTCACTGCCCATTGGGTCAATGTTGTGCAGCCGGGTACTGATCTTGCGAGTGGCGCTGTACGTGTTCTGCCAACTCCAAGGATTGCAGGAATCAAGTCTGTACACATTGATTCCTCCTCCTATTCCAGTTCCTCAGAATCATCGCTGCAGGAGCCGTCACGGTCTACCTCCACATGGACCCGTGAACGTTTACCTGTTGCGACCGATATGAGCACAGCCGTGTCCAAATGTCAACAGGCCATCCTGAAATTAATTTCCATGGGGAATCTTAGCCACACAGCGCAGGAGCTCTGTAATGCCATAAAGCAGGAGAGCGACGTGTGGTTTTTGGAAGAGAATCTACAGGCAGGCTTGGTAGTGTGTGACAATGGCCGAAATCTGGTGTCAGCTCTGGGCCTTGGCAACCTCACTCACATACCATGTCTGTCATATGTGCTCAACTTGGTCGTGCAGAGTTTTTTGAGGGACTATCCGGATCTTGATGCACTGCTGCACAAGGTCCGCCTAGAGTGCGCTCACTTGC
Organism: Oophaga sylvatica; assembly: GCA_033576555.1. Lineage (NCBI taxonomy): Eukaryota > Metazoa > Chordata > Amphibia > Anura > Dendrobatidae > Oophaga > Oophaga sylvatica. Next base: position 79,506 of record JARQOD010002012.1, on the reverse strand, counting down.
GACGTTCCAGCATGGCCAGATCGCTGATTGCAGCTCTGCAACGCAGATTTCACCTTCATGAACATCGCATCATATGTGACGTACCCACCAGGTGGAATTCCTCGTTACATATGTTGGAGCGGTTGTGTGAGCAGCAGCCAACAGTAATGGAGTATCAGCTGCATCAGGCGCAGTCAACTCGCAATTTGCGCCGTTCACACTTCACCACTACTGAGTGGGCCTCTATAATAAGAATAATAATATTATTTATTTATATAGCGCCATAATATTCCGCAGTGCTTTACAGTTTAACAGTTTCAAAACACGAGTCATAAGTAACAACGTTAACAATACAATAATTAAAGCAAAATCAGCCGCCCCTGCTGGTGAAAGCTTACAATCTACAATGAGGTGTGGGAGATACAAAGTACAGGTGTTTATATACAATGGTGTTTTTACAATGATGGTCCAGCCATTTTAAGGAAGTGAGGGATGCATGGAGATAGTGAATGGGCTACACACACAGAATTACACATAGAATGACTTTGATTAGTGAATGTGATAGGCCACTGTGAACAAATGTGTTTTGAGGGAGCGCCTGAAACCATCCAAATTGCGGATAGTCCTAATTTCTTGGGGTAGAGCATTCCAGAGGATTGGCGCAGCGCGGGTGAAGTCTTGGAGTTGGGAGTGGGAGGTACGGATTAGTGCAGAGGTTAGTCGAAGGTCGTTTGCAGAGTGCAGCAGTCGGTTAGGCCGATAAATATAAATAAGGGAGGAGATGTAGGGGGTGCTGCGCTGTGGAGAGCTTTGTTGGTGAGAACCAGTAATTAGAATTGGATCCTATAATGAATGGGCAGCCACTGCCAGTGTAATGAGTGGCGAATAACTCTATGAAGGATATCTGCCACGTTTTGCGTGCGTTTGATGAGTCAACGCGGATGGCGAGTGCAGATGATGCACTAGTCAGCCTGACTGTCCCCCTTATCTGCCTGCTTCAAAAAACACTGCAAGCACTAAGGCATGAGGTTTTGGAAGAGGTGGAGGATGAGGAGTCACAAATTCCATCACCTTCTGGACAGTCAGCGCAACGTGGTTCCTCACAAAGGGCTGGAGGACTTTCAAAGTACCATGCTGTATCAACAATTGAACCTCCAGAGTCGCTGTCTATATTTTCATAACCATTACAAACTTTTAATGTATTTACAAAGCACATAATGTACATTTTTTGTCTATCCTTTTGTAATGCTATTGTGTTTCCATAAACTGATGTTACAGAATTATGATACAAAGTTTTTAAATTTTGAGTTTTAAATTTTGTAAATTTATATGTATTTGAAGGACTTTGTGAGGAGGATGAGGAGGAGTCAATGGAGGAGGAAGACATCGCTCCAGAGGGAGGTAGACAATGCTCTAGTCAGTATGTAGACCAAGGGTGGGGTGATGCACAGCAGGCGGAGATGACGCCTCTTGCAGGGGACAACGTTTCTTGGCCAGTTGGGAGTCTGCAGCACATGGTTATTTCATGCTGCAGTGGCTGAGAAACGACCGCCGCATCGAACACATTCACACCACGTCTGATTATTGGGTGTACACCCTCCTAGACCCTCGCTACCGGGACAACTTACAAAGCCTCATCACACCGTTGAACCGGGAGCGTAAAATGCGGAAGTACCAAGACACACTGGTGCAATCCATAATGTTCTCCATTCCAGCCGAGAGCACTGCTGCTGCTACTGATTTACAAAGCAGCTCTGTGCGTCGAGGCAGTGGAGACAGCTCTGCAACAAGAGGGAGCACAAGCAGCGCCTCTGCACAGGGCAAGAACAGTATGTTCCAAATGTGTCGAAGTTTTGTGGCAGCGCCACCAATGTCTACACCATCCGAGACGGCTCCAGTCAGCAGGAGGCAACATTTCCGTAAGATGGTGACAGACTACATGTCTTGCCCTCTCAGTGTACTCCCAGATGGCTCTTCCCCATTCAAGTTTTGTGTCTCTAAGCTGGATACATGGCCAGAGCTTAGCCAGTATGCATTGGAGGTGCTGGCTTGATCTGCTGCCAGTGTATTATCGGAGCGTGTCTTTACTGCTGCAGGTGGTGTACTAACAGACCGTTGCATGCGACTATCCTACGATAATGTAGAACGGCTTACTTTTCTGAAAATGAACTAGGCATGGATCTCGCCTGAATTTGCCTGTCCGGTTTCAGATTAACTAACTGGTTGGCAACGTTTTCCATGTCTCCTGTTATGTTCATCTTTCTACCACCTGAGCTATACTCCCTGGGCTACAACACTGCCAGTTGCTGCTCAGAAGTGTCGTGTCCACAGACCAATACACAAGCTATAGTGATAGTGGGGTTCAGTAACGCCTGCTGTTCCCCTGCTGTGTGTCCGGCAAAAATTACTGCTACCTAGCTACACATGTTTAAAAAAACATGACATGTTAAAGTGGCTAGTGCTACACATAGATATCAGGCTACACCCTTATTTCTAAGCTGTAAACAAGTGAAACGTCAAATTTAAAACCATTCAATGATTAGTGTTGGTAACAAATCTGTAACTAAATAATTGTGACATATTATGGCAGATATCCACATGTCTAACACAAATGCTAACACAAAAGCATACTTATGCTATAGGGTACTGATGGTGAACCTTCTCACTCCATAACTTTGACCAATCCAACTCACATCATGCCTCAAATGCTGCAATGTTGAAAGTGCATAATGTGGGTTGAACTTTGACAACAGCTGCAGTGCGAAGGTTATCCTTCTGTGTTCTTGGCTTTTAAATAAAAGCATACAAGTAAATATAATAATACATTGTTGATTAAGGGACATGATGTACACCTGTAATATTGTGCAAACAATGGATGTAGGACTATTCCTCTTCAACATTACTTATATTTGTGTCATTTGAAAAAATACATATTTTAGTTAAAAATTAAAAACCCATGTTCAGTAGCTGTGAAAGGCCCGTTTGTGTACTTCTATATTGTTTGCAACCAATGTATTGTATACGGATGGAAGCGCGTCACACTAATAGATTAGATTTATTTTAAATGGAATGTAGCAGAACCAATTGGAGATAAATGAAAAGGATGAGCCACTGAGACACGCTCAGCAGAGTACAAGCAGCAGTGCTTGAACAAGTAACTGGAGCGTGATCTGCACTCAAAAAAGTAAAAAACACAGACTGAAGTGAACACTGAAACACAACTGTCCACAATCTGTGAAAAGCTCCTTTCTGTACTTCTATAGTGTTTGCAACCAATGTATTGTATACGGATGGAAGCGCGTCACACTAATAGATTAGATTTATTTTAAATGGAATGTAGCAGAACCAATTGGAGATAAATGAAAAGGATGAGCCACTGAGACACGCTCAGCAGAGTACAAGCAGCAGTGCTTGAACATGTAACTGGAGCGTGATCTGCACTCAAAAAAGTAAAAAACACAGACTGAAGTGAACACTGAAACACAACTGTCCACAATCTGTGAAAAGCTCATTTCTGTACTTCTATAGTGTTTGCAACCAATGTATTGTATACGGATGGAAGCGCGTCACACTAATAGATTAGATTTATTTTAAATGGAATGTAGCAGAACCAATTGGAGATAAATGAAAAGGATGAGCCACTGAGACACGCTCAGCAGAGTACAAGCAGCAGTGCTTGAACATGTAACTGGAGCGTGATCTGCACTCAAAAAAGTAAAAAACACAGACTGAAGTGAACACTGAAACACAACTGTCCACAATCTGTGAAAAGCTCATTTCTGTACTTCTATAGTGTTTGCAACCAATGTATTGTATACGGATGGAAGCGCGTCACACTAATAGATTAGATTTATTTTAAATGGAATGTAGCAGAACCAATTGGAGATAAATGAAAAGGATGAGCCACTGAGACACGCTCAGCAGAGTACAAGCAGCAGTGCTTGAACATGTAACTGGAGCGTGATCTGCACTCAAAAAAGTAAAAAACACAGACTGAAGTGAACACTGAAACACAACTGTCCACAATCTGTGAAAAGCTCCTTTCTGTACTTCTATAGTGTTTGCAACCAATGTATTGTATACGGATGGAAGCGCGTCACACTAATAGATTAGATTTATTTTAAATGGAATGTAGCAGAACCAATTGGAGATAAATGAAAAGGATGAGCCACTGAGACACGCTCAGCAGAGTACAAGCAGCAGTGCTTGAACAAGTAACTGGAGCGTGATCTGCACTCAAAAAAGTAAAAAACACAGACTGAAGTGAACACTGAAACACAACTGTCCACAATCTGTGAAAAGCTCCTTTCTGTACTTCTATAGTGTTTGCAACCAATGTATTGTATACGGATGGAAGCACGTCACACTAATAGATTAGATTTATTTTAAATGGAATGTAGCAGAACCAATTGGAGATAAATGAAAAGGATGAGCCACTGAGACACGCTCAGCAGAGTACAAGCAGCAGTGCTTGAACATGTAACTGGAGCGTGATCTGCACTCAAAAAAGTAAAAAACACAGACTGAAGTGAACACTGAAACACAACTGTCCACAATCTGTGAAAAGCTCATTTCTGTACTTCTATAGTGTTTGCAACCAATGTATTGTATACGGATGGAAGCGCGTCACACTAATAGATTAGATTTATTTTAAATGGAATGTAGCAGAACCAATTGGAGATAAATGAAAAGGATGAGCCACTGAGACACGCTCAGCAGAGTACAAGCAGCAGTGCTTGAACATGTAACTGGAGCGTGATCTGCACTCAAAAAAGTAAAAAACACAGACTGAAGTGAACACTGAAACACAACTGTCCACAATCTGTGAAAAGCTCCTTTCTGTACTTCTATAGTGTTTGCAACCAATGTATTGTATACGGATGGAAGCGCGTCACACTAATAGATTAGATTTATTTTAAATGGAATGTAGCAGAACCAATTGGAGATAAATGAAAAGGATGAGCCACTGAGACACGCTCAGCAGAGTACAAGCAGCAGTGCTTGAACAAGTAACTGGAGCGTGATCTGCACTCAAAAAAGTAAAAAACACAGACTGAAGTGAACACTGAAACACAACTGTCCACAATCTGTGAAAAGCTCCTTTCTGTACTTCTATAGTGTTTGCAACCAATGTATTGTATACGGATGGAAGCACGTCACACTCAGGCTATGGTTCCACGGTCCGGAACCATAGCGCTTTGGACGGAGCGGAAATTCCGCTCCGTCTAAGCCCCGCCCCCTTTATGACGCGCGCTCTTTCCGGAGGTGTTCAGGACACCTCCGGAACACCTCCGGAAAGAGCGCAGGGCTACATAGCCCTGTGTTAATTCTGTTGCGGCGACGCACCGTCGCCGCAATACGCGAGGACATGCTGCGGTCTGAAAAGACGCGCCGCATGTCCGTTTACGCAGGTTTGCCACCTGCGTATTGTTACGCATAGTGGAGACGGGATTTCTTGAAATCCCCTCCACTATGCTGTAACATCTGGACGCTGCGTGTTTGGCGCTGCGCCAGCGCACAGCGCCAAACACGCAGCGTTTCCTGACCGTGGAAACTCACCCTAATAGATTTGATTTTTTTCTAATATAATGGAGCTGCACCAATTCCACTAAATAAAAAAAAAAAAAAAAAAAAAAGTGACACGTGCAGATGCCTACAAACAGCGGTGGATGCAGAGCAAACTGCAGCGTCACCTGCACTGTCACACACACACCTTGCACAGAGCTGTTAAAACAACACTGGCAAAATGAAGCTTTACACAGCGGTTGGTAAACTAGCCTGCCTCAAGCACAGTAGTACACAAAATCGCAATATCTAACTGTCCCTCAGAGTCAGCACAGCAGCGTTCTGTCCCTAACTGAGTTCACAGCACAGTGACGCTAAAATGGCTGCGGCGCCTTTTATAGTGCATTCTGACATCATTTCAGCAGCCAATCACAGCCATGCCATTAGTTAAGATGACCGCATCATTACAGGATGTGCCCACACTTCGTAGGATTCCTCATTGGCTGACTAAAATCACATTGCCTCTCAAAGAATTATGGGAACTTCCGATTCCGGTATACGATATGGAAAAAGTATCGGAATTAAGTATCGGAATTCCGATAACGCGAATATCGGCCGATACCCGATACTTGCGGTATCGGAATGCTCAACACTATCCATAGCGTGACCTGAAAGCAGTCTTCCATTCATCCCCAGGTCTAATACGGACCAAGTTATAGGCCCCACGGAGATCCAGTTTAGAGAAAATTTTGGCATGCCGCACTCTCTCCAACAATTCAGGGATTAAAGGCAATGGATAACGATTTCTAATAGTAACCTTATTGAGTTCCCTATAGTCTATGCAGGGTCTCAGAGATCCATCTTTCTTCTTCACAAAGAAGATGGGTGCACCTGCGGGAGATGAAGAGGGGCGTATGAAGCCCTTGGCTAAATTTTCGTCTATATAATCCTTCAAAGCTTTTAGCTCGGGCCCCGCTAGGGGGTAGATCTTACCAAAAGGTATCTCGGCTCCAGGCAATAATTCAATTGGACAATCATATGGACGGTGAGAAGGAAGCTGATCAGCGTTCTTCTTGTCACATAAATCCACATAGTCCTGGTATACAGCTGGTAGTTCAGGGACTGACATGGTTCCTTTAGGAACAGAGCAAGCTGAAACTCCTTGACTCATCTGTTTCTCCGGAAAGTGTAATTCCTTGGTCTCCCAGTTAATCGTAGGATTCTGCGCCTGCAGCCATGATAGCCCTAGAATAATGGGAAAGTGGGGAGAAGAGATAAGCATAAAAGACATTTTCTCCTGATGATCTTTACCCATAAGGACCCTCAAAGGCTCTGTTTCTTGATCCACTGGTCCAGAAGTCAGTAGAGAGCCATCCACAGTCTCCATCTGTACTGGAGTAGCCTTCTTCACTGAACGTATCCCCTGTTTCAGAGCAAAGGAGATATCCATAAAATTTCCACTTGCTCCTGAGTCGATCATAGCAGAGCTAGACACCCAGACTGAGTCAACCCAGAGTTTGATGGAAAGGAAGCAATGAGAATTGTTTCTTTTACAACTCAGCTGGGACACCGCTGAGGAAACTTGAAAAATTGCAGCGTTTATACCGTCATCGTCCTCAGAACTAACAGAGTTTAAGTCCGAGAAATCAAGATCTCTTGCAGCAGATCTCTCTGGAGCCTGAGGCTCGGACATGACAGAGCTCCTCTCGCAACACTCACAGTGAATGACTGCTGCAGTAGTCTTACGAGAACGGCTGGGGCAGTTTATAATGAAGTGCCCTGACTTACCACAGTAGAAACATAGATTTTCCTTTATACGATGTTCTTTGCGTGCATCACTAACCCGTCTTTGTAAAGAGTCCACCTGCATGGGTTCAGGTTCTGGTTCCCTTGTGATCCTACTCAAAGGTTCCTTAGCTGAGGAGGGAGGTAGTAAAAGGTTAGTGCGATTATTTTCGAACCATCTCTCTTGTCTGCGTTCAGTCAGACGAGCATCAATACGGATACAATAGTTAATAAAGTCACCTAACGCAGTGGGAGGGTCGGCACGAGCAAGTTCATCCTTAATCAGTGGAGACAACCCTTTCCGAAAAATAGATTTTTTAGCGGAAGTGTCCCAAGTGGTATCAAGAGCCCATCTCCTGAAATCCAGGGCATATTCGGCTACTGAACGCTTACCTTGGCGCAAAGTTAACATGGCTGCTTCAGCTGTTGCACCTCGATTGGGGTCATCAAACACCTGCCCCATGGCTGAAATAAAAGCATCAAGGTGATTCAAACAATCATCCTCAGTCTCAATCAGAGGGTTTGCCCACATCAAAGCCTTATTGGTAAGCAACATGATTATAGTAAGCACTTTGGATCGTTCAGTGGGAAATTGTGAAGCATGTGCAGAGAAAAATAAATTGCATTGATTAATAAATCCCCTGAATTTCTCACGTTCACCGCCAAAACGAAAAGGAGGTAATTTGGGGATCCCAGAACTTGGGGTTATGGCAGGAGCCTGGGCTCGTTCCTCTAGAGCCTCAATCCTGGCTCGCAATTCCTGGGTAGTCTGTCCAAACACTTGCAAATTATGATTAGTGAGGTCCTGTAGGCTTGCAAAACGGGTTTTTAAAGTCTGTGTAACGGGTCTGGTGGGTGGAACTACTGACGAGACAGGTCAGGTTGGTGGAACCACAAAGCTTTATTATACAAGAGATTTTACTTGTAAGAGAGCGGGTGGCACCTGGGAAAAGGGCAGGGATTCACAGCAGAGGATATAGGTAATTTCTGGACAGGCAGGTTTGTCACAGCAAGTGACCAAGGAAGTCTCTGGGCAGGCAGGTTGTAACGGTAAGTAACCGAGGCAGTCTCTGGACAGGCAGGTTGTCACGGCAAGTGACCAAGACAGTCTCTGGGACAGGCAGGTTGTCACGGCAAGTGACCAAGACAGTCTCTGGGACAGGCAGGTTGTCACGGCAAGTGACCAGGCAGTCTCTGGGACAGGCAGGTTGTCACGGCAAGTGACCAGGCAGTCTCTGGGCAGGCAGGTTGTCACGGCAAGTGACCAGGCAGTCTCTGGGCAGGCAGGTTGTCACGGCAAGTGACCAGGCAGTCTCTGGGCAGGTTGTCATGGCAAGTGACTAGGCAGTCTCTAGACAGGCAGGTTGTCACAGCAAGTGACCAGGCAGTCTCTAGACAGGCAGGTATATACGACCTGATATGGTGGAGCCTCCAGGTAGGCTGCAGTCGGATGGCAGATGATCGCTCCCAGGTGAGCAGGCAAGAGCCGGGGATCTCTGCAGATGATGTCCGAACTTCCGGATGGAGCTGCAGTCGGATGGCAGATGATCGCTCCCAGATGAGCAGGCAAGAGCCGGGAATCTCTGCAGATGATGTACGAACTTCCGGATGGAGCTGCAGTCGGATGGCAGATGATCGCTCCTAGGTGAGCAGGCAAGAGCCGGGGATCTCTGCAGATGACGTCCGAACCTCTGGATGGAACTGCAGACGGATGGCAGACAGGCAAGCCGACAGGTAACAGGCAGGTAACTGGAATCAGGAGCTGATGGCTGAAACAGAGTTAGACTGCACAGGAACAACATTGCTCGGGCACCTACATTAAGGAGGAAGCCCTTAATATAGGGTGGAGTCCTCCAGCATTGGCTGGAGACTGATTTGGAAAATGCGCGCGGCTCCTTTAAGAGCGGGGGAGGATGCGGGCGCGCGCCCTAAGGCCAGTAGCAGGGAAGGAGCGCGCGGGACCAGCAGGGCGGAAGGAGGACGCCATAGGCGCAGAGGGGGTTGGGAGCACTGAGGACGCTGAGCGCAGGTGAGGAGAGCGACGTCCCTGTCTGGCAGCAGGCAGGGACGCGGGCGCTACAGTCTGTACATCTGAAAGGATTGTATCAGTCACTCCGCAAAGTTCCTTTATGCGGGCCTCCATCTTCCAGATCTTTTAAGGCAGAAGTGCTGGAAGGAGAAGAGGAAAGGAAAAAAAAAAACAAAACAATAGTGTTTACCTGTGGTAACACTCCAGAGTAAAATTTTAAGGGAATGCGCTCACCTGGAATGGTTGTGAGAAGTCACAACCACTGTCATCACATAAGGTATTAAACGGATATCTGATATCCACAGTCACAGCAGACACGGCTTTCCCAGACCCAACAGACACTAAACATTGGCTCCTGAATCTTGTCATGTATAGTGTACAGTTCCTATAGCGTCTTGTGCTTGGGTGCGAGGAAAACACAGGAGACATAGGTTGAAATGAAATGACTTGTATTACTTCATATAAGCATGCTGAAAAGTTCACACAGTTTGCAGGAACAGCGACAGGAGACACAGCAGGCCAGAGTAACTTCAAGCACTACAATAATTCTCCAAGCAGGTTCAGAATCTCTTTCTGTACCGTAATTCCTCTGCAAACATGGATTCACCAAACAGCAGGTTTCCAGAGTCCAAAAGTGTTCCAAGGTTCCTCAGTAGGGAATAGCTGGAGTACAAGTCCAAGGCTTCCAGGAGTCAGGTCACAGACTGACTGAGGCTTGATTCAGGAGCACTGATTGTTCAGATGAGGCTGCTTAAGAAGCAAGAGGGAAGAATCAGGGCGGGAACATGAAAACTGGAAACTCTATATTAACTGAGGGCAAGAGCTGCAGAAAGAAAGCAAAATGGCCGACGGAAAACTGAGTTTCAAGGAACATGTCAACAGAGACAAAGAACCTTACAAATCCTTTCCACCATAAATTCTTCCTGACCATCGACCAGCACTGGGTCAGGGCAAGGAGAAGAGCGTCCAGGAAACGTATTGGGTGTTGCAGCCTTTAGTAGGGATACATGAAAGACAGGGTGGATTCTCATAGTTCTGGGCAGTTGAAGACGACAAGCAACAGCACTTATAATCTTACTGATCTTATAAGGTCCAATGTACTTATGTCCCAATTTAGACGATGGAATCTTTATTTTAAGATTTCTGGTTGACAGCCAGACCAAATCTCCTACCTTGAAAGCTGGTGCAGGTTTACGAAATTTATCTGCTGCTTTTTTGTACCTTTCCTGAGCCAATTCTAGATTTTCCTTTAGAAGATCCATATTCTTTTGTAAAGAAGTGATTCTTTCAGCCACTGTCGGCAAGGGCGTATCTATGGGAAATCGAGGAAGAATGTTAGGATGATAACCTAGATTGGAGTAAAAAGGAGACTGCTTAGTGGAGGCGCTCTGAGAGTTATTATAAGAGAACTCAGCCAGTGGAAGTAGATCCACCCAATCATCTTGTAGGTGGCAGATAAAGCAGCGGAGATACTGCTCCAGGGTCTGATTGGTTCGTTCTGTCTGTCCATTAGTCTGGGGATGAAAAGCAGAAGAAAGGTTTGCTTTAATGTCCAATGCGGCTGTCACGCTGTCTAATGATATGTATACAATGTCAGTAAACTATTAATACAGGAACAACACTCTATACAACAACTAGTATAGCAACATCAGCATGTAAGTATAGAATAGATTTACCTGACACTATATCTGCTGAACTCAGGGTTAATCTTGAGGACTTGATGAGCTGAAACAGGAAAGAGGTGGACCGGGATCTAACCTGACCCTAAACTGGGGTCCTAACTAATCCCTCACCTTGGAGGTACTGATAATGGTTCAGAGGTCCAAGTCTCCAACCTAACCCTGTCTCCTATCAGACCCTGAACCCTGTAATCAGTCCTAAGAAGGATCCTGACTACCACCAAAGGGATATGGGCTGATCTCTGCTAAATACACAGATTAGACATATAAGACAGACAGGATAACACTCGCTTGCATACACACTCAAACACCAAAGGAACATAAATGGTATGGGAAATAAACTCTAACCAAGTTGAGCTTAGAACAACTAAGGAGCTCACAACTAAAGTCTATACAGATTCATTCCTATCTGTGGTCTGCATGAAGGTTTCACTGGCAACTCCCCAAGCAGACAACCAGAAATTTAAAGGAGACCAATCAACAAATAATCAATTGCAGCTGGGAGAAACTGCACCCAGTCCCAGCACCGAGCACAGACAGAATTAACTCCCTAGCTGCCAAACACAAAGAAACAGCAGCTCAGCTGTGAGAAGTCAAAATGTGCAACCGCGACGATCTTCGTGGCAATGCACACATGACAGTACCCCCCCTTCTACGAGGGGCCTCCGGACCCTCAGGGCCAGGCCTGCCCGGGTGAGTTCTGTGGAAGGTCCGAACCAAACGATCTGCGTTAACATCAGACGCAGGGACCCACGTCCTCTCCTCTGGACCATACCCCTTCCAATGCACCAAGTACTGAAGGGACCGGCGATTCAGACGTGAGTCCATGATCTTTGATACTTGAAATTCCAAGTTACCATTGACCAACACAGGAGGAGGAGGTAGAGGTGACGGTATGACTGGTGCCACATACCTTTTAAGTAATGACTTGTGGAACACATTATGAATTTTAAACGTAGGAGGGAGGTCCAGACGAAATGCCACAGGATTAATTATGGAACTGATCCTGTACGGCCCGATGAATCTGGGACCCAGTTTCCAGGAGGGCACTTTAAGTTTTATATTCCTGGTAGACAACCATACCAGATCGTTCACATTCAGATCTGGACCAGAAACTCTCCTCCTATCAGCCATACGTTTGTAACGGTTTCCCCATCGCACTCAGATTATTCAATACACCTCTCCACACAGAAGCAAGTGACGACGAGAAACGCTCCTCCTCAGGAACCCCAGAAGGGCCCCCCCCATTGAAAGTACAAAACTGGGGATGAAAACCATATGCCCCAAAAAACGGGGACTTACCAGTGGACTCGCTCCGCCTGTTGTTAAGAGCGAACTCTGCCAGAGGCAAGAAAGAAGACCAGTCCTCTTGGTTCTCTGAGACAAAACACCGGAGATATGTCTCTAAGCTCTGATTCAGACGCTCTGTCTGACCATTGGTCTGCGGATGAAAAGCCGAGGAAAATGACAATTGCATCCCCGACGTAAACAAAATGCCCTCCAAAATTTGGACACAAACTGAGACCCCCTATCTGACACCACATCAGAAGGCAACCCATGAAGTCTAACGATCTCCCTAATGAACACCTGCGCCAGAGTTTTAGCATTAGGGAGTGCAGGAAGAGCAACGAAATGTGCCATCTTACTGAACCTGTCAACAACCACCAGTATGACAGTATTCCCTGACGACGGAGGAAGGTCCGTAATGAAGTCCATCGATAAATGAGTCCATGGACGCTCCGGAAGTTTCAAGGGTAAAAGGGTCCCAGACGGACGGGTATGAGGGGTTTTAGAGCGAGCACACACCCCACATGACGCGACAAAAGTTATAACATCTTTATTAGCATTAGGCCACTAAAACCGGCGAGAAAGGAGATCTAAAGTAGCCTTACTCCCTGGATGTCCTGCTAGAGCAGAATTATGATGTGCCTCAATAACCTTTTGTCTCAACAGATTTGGGACAAACAGTCTCCCTGGAGGTCCTGCAGGGGCGTCCCCTGAGCCTCTAACACCTCCTCCTCAAGCTCAGAAAATACAGCCGACACTACCACCCCCTCCTGAAGGATAGGACTCGGGTCATCCGTTTTCCCGGCCCCTGGGAAACTGCGAGACAAGGCATCAGCCTTTACATTCTTAGACCCCGGGCGATAAGTGACGACAAAATTAAACCTGGTAAAAAACAACGACCATCGAGCTTGTCTGGAATTCAGACGCTTAGCGGATTCCAAATACAACAGGTTCTTGTGATCAGTAATAACGGTAACCGGGTGGACTGCCCCCTCCAAAAAGTGACGCCATTCTTCAAAAGCTAACTTAATGGCCAAAAGTTCCCTATTGCCGATATCATAATTCCTTTCGGCGGACGACAATTTCTTAGAAAAGAAAGCGCACGGATGCCATTTACCAGGGGACGGACCCTGGGACAATATAGCACCCACCCCTACGTCAGACGCATCCACCTCCACAATGAACGGCTGAGATGCATCTGGTTGGATGAGAACGGGTGCCGAAGCAAAACATTTCTTCAAAGAGGAAAAGGCTTGGCAAGCTTTGTCCGACCATTTAGAAAAATCCGTCCCTTTTCTTGTCATGTCAGTGAGAGGTTTGACGACAGATGAGAAATTACAAATAAATTTCCGGTAGTAGTTAGCAAACCCCAAAAAACGCTGCAGAGCCTTAAGATCCCTGGCTGATCCCATTCAAGCACTGCTCTCACCTTTTCAGGGTCCATACGGAAACCGGAGGCTGACACCAAAAAACCCAAAAACTGAAGTTCCTGTACGGCAAATACACACTTCTCCAGTTTGGCGTATAATTTATTGTCTCGCAAGTTCTGCAACACCTGTCTCACATGCTCCTGATGAGACACAAGATCTGGCGAGTAAATTAAAATGTCGTCCAAATATACAACCACAAACAGCCCCACAAGGTGACGAAAAATGTAATTAACAAAATGTTGGAATACTGCTGGTGCAGTAGTCAGACCAAAAGGCATGACTAGGTTCTCATAATGTCCCTCCGGCGTGTTAAACGCCGTTTTCCACTCATCCCCCTCTTTTATCCTAATCAGATTATACGCCCCCCTGAGATCCAATTTAGAAAACCATTTGGCGCCAACAATTTGATTGAAGAGATCAGGAATAAGAGGGAGTGGATACGGATCTCGAACAGTAATCCGATTAAGTTTGCGGAAATCCAAGCAAGGGCGTAGGCCTCCATCTTTCTTCTTCACAAAGAAGAACCCCGCGGCTACTGGGGAAGATGAAGGTCTAATATGCCCTTTGGCCAGACTTTCAGAAATATAATCTTTCATAGCCTGCCTCTCAGGACCAGAAAGATTATACAACCTAGCTTTAGGCAACTTAGCATCAGGAAGGAGATTAATAGAGCAGTCATACACGCGATGAGGAGGCAACTCCTGACACCCCTCCTCAGAGAAAACATCCCCAAAATCCTCCAAAAAAGGAGGCAATGTACTAGGCACGACCGCACTGATGACTGTGTTCATGCAGTTGATTTTGCAAAACTCACCCCATTGGCTTATTTCTCTGAACTGCCAATTAATCACAGGGTTATGTTTAACCAACCAAGGAAGTCCCAACACAATGGGAGTAGGTAGACCCTCCAACACATAACAAGATAATTGTTCCCTATGTATTGCCCCTACCCGAAGGTCAATGTTATGAACCTCATGAACAAAGCTACCTTGGCCGAGAGGCCTGGCGTCAATGGAGAATATAGGGATTGGTTTGACCAATACACTCAGATGCATACCTTGAGCCTGAGCAAACTGAGCGTCAACCAGATTAGCCCCGGAACCACTATCAAGAAGAACAGACAATCTCTCCACTCTCGTACCAACTACCACCTCCACTGGTACAAAGAACTGAGAAGAACTGGCGGATGAAATACATACTCCCAGGTTGTCGTCCACCACACAACCTGGGATTAACAGTTTTCCGGCGACTTTTGGCTCAACAAGGCACAGGATGGACATTCTCCAACAAAATGTCCCTCTTTCCCGCAGAAAAAACATCTTCTAGTCCTGCGGCGTACCGCCAATCCCCTCCTACGAAATGATGTCCCTCCCAACTGCATAGGCTCATCCGAACAGACAAGGGGAACCTCAACATAAGGGACTTTAGTGGTAGGTGGAGAAACAACAGGGAGTGGGGTTACCTCACCCCTCTCCCGAAGCCGTCTATCAGTACGGATGGCTAAGGCCATAGCAGCCTCCAGAGAAGGAGGAGACTCATACTGAGCCAAAACGTCTTTTAATTTATCAGAAAGCCCATGACAAAACTGGCTCCTAAGAGCTGGGTCATTCCACTGAGTATCTGTGGCCCATCTACGAAACTCAGAAGCAAATTCCTCTGCCGGACGATCTCCCTGCTGTATCTTACGTAATTTTGTCTCAGCAAGAGAGACCCGATCTGGGTCATCATATACCAATCCCAGGGCAGTAAAAAATTGATCTACAGACAGTAGAGCCGGGGATCCCAGAGGAAGGGAAAATGCCCAGGATTGACGGTCCCCTTGCAGAAGTGAGATAACAATTCCCACTCTCTGCTCCTCACTCCCTGATGATCGAGGCCGAAGCCGAAAATACAATTTACATGCCTCCCGGAAGGTGAAAAATTTGTCTCGCCCACCAGTGAACCTGTCCGGGAGAGCAACCTTAGGTTCAACTCTGGTTTGCTCCAGGGGAGACAAAACTTTGGACTTAATGTCCGTCAGCTCCATGGATAATCCCTGCAACTGCAGAGCCAGCTGGGCTACTGGATCCATGGTAACTGGAGATAATTTTTATGGCCAGTGAAAATGTCACGCTGTCTAATGATATGTATACAATGTCAGTAAACTATTAATACAGGAACAACACTCTATACAACAACTAGTATAGCAACATCAGCATGTAAGTATAGAATAGATTTACCTGACACTATATCTGCTGAACTCAGGGTTAATCTTGAGGACTTGATGAGCTGAAACAGGAAAGAGGTGGACCGGGATCTAACCTGACCCTAAACTGGGGTCCTAACTAATCCCTCACCTTGGAGGTACTGATAATGGTTCAGAGGTCCAAGTCTCCAACCTAACCCTGTCTCCTATCAGACCCTGAACCCTGTAATCAGTCCTAAGAAGGATCCTGACTACCACCAAAGGGATATGGGCTGATCTTAGCTAAATACACAGATTAGACATATAAGACAGACAGGATAACACTCGCTTGCATACACACTCAAACACCAAAGGAACATAAATGGTATGGGAAATAAACTCTAACCAAGTTGAGCTTAGAACAACTAAGGAGCTCACAACTAAAGTCTATACAGATTCATTCCTATCTGTGGTCTGCATGAAGGTTTCACTGGCAACTCCCCAAGCAGACAACCAGAAATTTAAAGGAGACCAATCAACAAATAATCAATTGCAGCTGGGAGAAACTGCACCCAGTCCCAGCACCGAGCACAGACAGAATTAACTCCCTAGCTGCCAAACACAAAGAAACAGCAGCTCAGCTGTGAGAAGTCAAAATGTGCAACCGCGACGATCTTCGTGGCAATGCACACATGACAGCGGCACAGAAATTTTGCCAAAACCTTGAAGTGAATTGCACCCCTCGATCCGAAATGACCTCATCCGGTACTCCATGTAAGTGAAACACATTCTTAATCATCAAGTCTGATGTCTGTTTTGCAGTGGGTAAGCCGACACAAGGGATAAAATGTGCTGCCTTTGTTAGACGATCAACCACCACTAGAATGGTGTTCTTCCCTTGAGAGGTTGGTAACTCCACAATGAAGTCCATAGAAATGGATCCCCACGGGCGGGACGGGGTGGGAAGAGGTTGTAACAGACCAGTTGGTGAGGAGCGAGGTGTTTTGCATCTTGCACAGACTTCACATGAAGTGACATAGTTTAAAACATCTTTCCTGTAAGTGGGCCACCAAAAGAAACGAGAAAGAAATTCTTGTGTCTTTAGAATTCCCCTATGCCCGGCTATCTTGGAATCGTGGATGAGTTGCAATACTCTCAATCTGACTGTTTCAGGTATATACAGACGTTGTCCCTGAATCCACACACCATTCTTAAAGACAAGACTTACGTCCCTTGGGGGTTGAGCCAACAAAGAATCCGCATGGTATGCTTCCTTGATGTCCTTAAGTAGGTCTTGATTATGAATCACTCCCAGGAATCTAGAGTCAGGAAGAATAGTCTTAGGAGGAGTAAGTGGACGTGTCTCTGCTGAATGAATCCTAGAGAGTGCATCAGCCTTTCCATTGCGCGATCCTGGTCTATAAGAAATGACAAAATTAAATTGGTTTAGGAAAAGATTCCAGCGAGCCTGGCGAGGAGTCAGGCACTTAGCCGACCTGATAAATTCAAGGTTACGATGGTCTGTCAGGACGACTATTTGCTGTGCAGCTCCCTGAAGAAGGTGTCTCCATTCCTTGAAGGCGGCAATAATGGCCAACAATTCTCTATTGCCCACATCGTAGTTCCTCTCAGCCGAAGACAACTGCTGGGAAAAGAAGGCACAGGGATGCAAGACATTCTTCTCACCTGTTCTCTGAGAGAGTATAGCTCCAACGGCACAGTCTGAAGCATCCACCTCTATTATGAAGGCAAGCTCGGGGTTGGGATGTACTAAGATAGGTGCGGTGGTAAATTTATCCTTTAAACAGGAAAATGCTTCCTGAGCTTGCGGGGTCCAGGAGAACCTAGACTGTTTCCGGGTAAGTTGGGTGATAGGTGACACTACCTCAGAGAAATTCCTAATGAAACGTCTATAGAAGTTGGCAAACCCGATGAAGCGCTGCACCTCCTTCACATTTCTAGGAATTGGCCAATCCTTGATGGCTTGGGTCTTGCTTCCATCCATACTAATCCCTTGCGTAGATAGTACATACCCCAGAAATTGAATTTCGGTCCTATGGAATTCACACTTTTCAAGTTTGATGTGTGGTTTTGTCTTAGGCGTTCTAAGACCATTCTCACATGTCCATGATGTTCCTCTGTGGAGTTAGAAAAAATTAGAATATCATCCAGATAAATCACCACAAATGTATCTAGGAGATCCCTGAAGATGTCATTCACCAAGTGTTGGAAAGTGGCTGGGGCGGTACTCAGACCAAAAGGCATAACTAGATATTCGAAGTGTCCATAGCGTGACCTGAATGCAGTCTTCCATTCATCCCCAGGTCTAATACGGACCAAGTTATAGGACCCACGGAGATCCAGTTTAGAGAAGATTTTGGCGTGCCGCACTCTCTCCAACAACTCAGGGATTAAAGGCAATGGATAACGGTTTCTAATAGTAACCTTATTGAGTTCCTTATAGTCTATGCAGGGTCTCAGAGATCCATCTTCTTCACAAAGAAGATGGGTGCACCTGCGGGAGATGAAGAGGGGCGTATGAAGCCTTTGGCTAGATTTTCATCTATGTAGTCCTTCAAAGCTTTTAGCTCGGGCCCCGCTAGGGGGTAGATCTTACCAAAAGGTATCTCGGCTCCAGGCAATAATTCGATTGGACAATCATATGGACGGTGAGAAGGAAGCTGATCAGCGCTCTTCTTGTCACATAAATCCACATAGTCCTGGTATACAGCTGGTAGTTCAGGGACTGACATGGTTCCTTTAGGAACAGAGCAAGCTGAAACTCCTTGACTCATCTGTTTCTCCGGAAAGTGTAATTCCTTGGTCTCCCAGTTAATCGTAGGATTCTGCGCCTGCAGCCATGGTAGCCCTAGAATAATGGGAAAGTGGGGAGAAGAGATAAGCATAAAAGACATTTTCTCCTGATGATCTTTACCCACAAGGACCCTCAAAGGCTCTGTTTCCTGATCCACTGGTCCAGAGGTCAGCAGGGAGCCATCCACAGTCTCCATCTGTACTGGAGTAGCCTTCTTCACTGAACGTATCCCCTGTTTCAGAGCAAAGGAGATATCCATAAAATTTCCACTTGCTCCTGAGTCGATCATAGCAGAGCTAGACACCCAGACTGAGTCCACCCAGAGTTTGATGGAAAGGAAGCAATGAGAATTATTTGTTTTACAACTCAGCTGGGACACCGCTGAGGAAACTTGAAAAATTGCAGCGTTTATACCGTCATTGTCCCCAGAACTAACAGAGTTTAAGTCCGAAAAATCAAGATCTCTTGCAGCAGATCTCTCTGGAGTCTGAGGCTCGGACATGACAGAGCTCCTCTCGCAACACTCACAGTGAATGACTGCTGCAGTAGTCTTACGAGAACGGCTGGGGCAGTTTATAATGAAGTGCCCTGACTTACCACAGTAAAAACATAGATTTTCCTTTATACGATGTTCTTTGCGTGCATCACTAACCCGTCTTTGTAAAGAGTCCACCTGCATGGGTTCAGGTTCTGGTTCCCTTGTGATCCTACTCAAAGGTTCCTTAGCTGAGGAGGGAGGTAGGAAAAGGTTAGTGCGATTATTTTCGAACCATCTCTCTTGTCTGCTTTCAGTCAGACGAGCATCAATACGGACACAATAGTTAATAAAGTCACCTAATGCAGTGGGAGGGTCGGCACGAGCAAGTTCATCCTTAATCAGTGGAGACAACCCTTTCCGAAAAATAGATTTTTTGGCGGAACTGTCCCAAGTGGTATCAAGAGCCCATCTCCTGAAATCCAAGGCATATTCGGCTACTGAACGCTTACCTTGGCGCAAAGTTAACATGGCTGCTTCAGCTGTTGCACCTCGATTGGGGTCATCAAACACCTGCCCCATGGCTGAAATAAAAGCATCAAGGTGATTCAAACAATCATCCTCAGTCTCAATCAGAGGGTTTGCCCACATCAAAGCCTTATTGGTAAGCAACATGATTATAGTAAGCACTTTGGATCGTTCAGTGGGAAATTGTGAAGCATGTGCAGAGAAAAATAGATTGCATTGGTTAATAAATCCCCTGAATTTCTCACGTTCACCGCCAAAACGAAAAGGAGGTAACTTGGGGATCCCAGAACTCGGGGTTATGGCAGGAGTCTGGACTCGTTCCTCTAGAGCCTCAATCCTGGCTCGTAATTCCTGAGTAGTTTGTCCAAACACTTGCAAATTATGATTAGTGAGGTCCTGTAGGCTTGCAAAACGGGTCTTTATAGTCTGTATATCTGCAAGGATTGTATCAGTCACTCCGCAAAGCTCCTTTATGCGGGCCTCCATCTTCCAGATCTTTTAAGGCAGAAGTGCTGGAAGGAGAAGAGGAAAAAAAAACAATAGTGTTTACCTGTGGTAACACTCCAGAGTAACATTTAAGGGAATGCGCTCACCTGGAATGGTTGTGAGAAGTCACAACCACTGTCATCACAGAAGGTATTAAACGGACATCTGATATCCACAGTCACAGCAGACACGGCTTTCCCAGACCCAGCAGACACTAAACATTGGCTCCTGAATCTTGTCATGTATAGTGTACAGTTCCTATAGCGTCTTGTGCTTGGGTGCGAGGAAAACACATGAGACATAGGTTGATATGAAATGACTTGTATTACTTCATACAAGCATGCAGAAAAGGTCACACAGTTTGCAGGAACAGAGGCAGGAGAACACAGCAGGCCAGAGTAACTTCAAGCTCTACAATAACTCTCCAAGCAGGTTCAGGATCTCTTCTCTGTACCGTAATTCCTCTGCAAACATGGATTCACCAGACAGCAGGTTTCCAAAGTCCAAAAGTGTTCCAAAGTTCCTCAGTAGGAAATAGCTGGAGTCCAAAATCCTAGGTTTCCAGGAGTCAGGTCACAGGCTGACTGAGGCTTGATTCAGGAGCACTGATTGTTCAGCTGAGGCTGCTTAAGAAGCAAGAGGGAGAGAATCAGGGCGGGAACATGAAAACTGGAAACTCCATATTAACTGAGGGCAAGAGCTGCAGAAAGACAGAAAGCAAAATGGCCGACGGAAAACTGAGTTTCAAGGAACATGTCAAAAGAGACAAAGAACCTTACAAGACCCCCCTGCCCCTGGACACCCAGAATCCAAACGAGAAAACTCACCAAAATGAGGACTAAAACCATAATTGATCAGGAAAGGAGACATACCAGTAGATTGGCTCACCCGACTATTGAAGGCGAATTCCGCCAAAGGCAGTACATCACACCAGTCATTCTGTCTTGCAGAAGTCAGACATCTGAGGATCTGTTCCAGAGACTGATTAGTGCGTTCCGTCTGACCATTGCTCTCAGGATGGTATGCAGATGAAAAAGACAGAGACATCCCCAATTTCTTGCAAAAAGCACGCCAAAACTTTGCCACAAACTGCACTCCACGATCAGACACCACATTCAGGGGTACCCCATGCAACCGGATAACATGCTGTACAAACAATCTGGACAAAGTCTCAGCTGAGGGTAGTGCGGATAAGGGTACAAAATGAGCCTGCTTCGAAAACCTGTCCACCACTACCCATACCACCGTATTGCCCTTGGATGAAGGAAGATTAGTAATAAAATCCATGGACAAGTGAGTCCATGGCCTTTCGGGAACTGTCAAGGGCATCAGTTCCCCAGCCGGCCGGCTATGTGAGTTTTTAGAACGAGCGCAGACCCCACAACCAGAAACAAATTTTTTTATGTCAGAGCTAAGAGTAGGCCACCAAAAGATCCTAGCCACCGCCCGACGTGTGGCAGATATACCAGGGTGAGCACTGAGCTTGGATTCATGGAACTCCTGGAGAAGTTTAAGCCGAAGCTGCTCTGGGACAAACAACTTACCCCCTGGCTTGGCAGCAGGGGCCAGAGACTGGGCCCTTTCAATCTCCTGTTCCAACTCAGATGAGACCACTGCCAACACAACCCCAGGGTGAAGAATGGAGGAAGGTGGCTCAGGGGGAGACACCGGATGAAAACTGCGAGATAAGGCATCAGCCTTGATATTCTTTGACCCCGGACGAAACGTAATAGTAAACTGAAAACGGGAAAAAAAAAGTGACCAACGGGCCTGTCTGGGTGTTAGTCTCTTAGCAGACTCAATATATGATAAATTTTTGTGGTCGGTAATCACAGTAACCGAGTGACTGGCCCCCTCCAAAAAGTGCCTCCATTCTTCAAACGCTAACTTGACCGCAAGAAGCTCTCTATTGCCAACATCGTAATTCCTCTCAGCAGCAGAGAATTTCCTGGAAAAAAAAGCACATGGCCTGAGGTTGGTCAGAGTGGCAGGACCTTGGGACAACACAGCACCCACCCCCACCTCAGAGGCGTCCACTTCCACAATAAATGGTTTGGACGGATCTGGCTGTACCAACACCGGAGCAGTCATAAAGCATTTTTTCAGACTAGCAAAGGCCTCTTTTGCGAACGAGGACCAATTTTTCACATCCGAACCTTTGCATGTTAAATCAGTGAGTGGTTTGACCACCTGCGAAAACCCCCGAATAAATTTTCAGTAGTAATTGGCGAACCCCAAGAAGCGCTGGAGCCCTTTAAGATCTCGGGGTTGTACCCAATCCGCAATGGCCTGCACCTTCTTGGGGTCCATACGAAAACCCTCACAGGACACAATCAATCCCAAAAAAGATAATTCTTGAACAAAAAACACACACTTCTCTAATTTAGCAAACAGATGATTTTCCCTAAGTCTTTGGAGAACAGTTTGTACATGATTCATATGAGAATGACTGTCGGGGGAATATATCAGAATATCATCTAAGTAGATAACAACAAAATGACCAATGAGATCAGAAAACACCACGTTGATGAAATTCTGAAATATGGCGGGAGCATTGGTAAGACCAAACGGCATGACTAAATTTTCAAAAAGTCCCTCGGACGTGAGGAACACAGTTTTCCATTCATCCCCCTTCCTGACCCTTATCAAATTATATGCTCCCCGAAGATCCAGTTTAGAGAACCATTTTGCCCCTGATAGTTGGTTACATAAATCAGGAATCAACGGAAGGGGATACGTATTTCGTACAGTAATCTTATTTAATTCACGAAAGTCGAGACAGGGACGTAGACCGCCATCTTTTTTCTTCACAAAAAAGAACCCCGCCGCCACAGGTGAAACTGAGGGACGTATGTGTCCCTTGCGAAGACTTTCAGCAATATAATCCTTCATAGCTAAGCGCTCAGGTCCAGACAAATTAAACAGGCGGGCTTTAGGTAGTTTAGCCCCCGGGACTAGCTCGATGGCGCAGTCAAAGGGTCTATGTGGCGGCAACGTCTCGGCCTCGCTTTCTGAGAACACATCTTCGAAGTCTTTCAGGTACTCCGGAATACCTTCCAGCTCGACAGATGACACAGACACAGATTTAACAGGTTTAACCAGCAGTGCAGATTCATAACATAACTTAGAATCATTAAACCCCCATTGAACAATCTCCCCCGTTTTCCAGTTAATAACTGGGTTATGGCGTTGTAACCAGGGCATGCCCAACACCAACCCTGCTGGTAGATTGTCCAGAACAAAACAACTTAATTTTTCCTCGTGAGCAGCGCCCACTCTGAGCGAAAACAAGTCAGACATAAAGAGAATTCCCTCTTTTGTGAGGGGGGAGGAGTCAATGGCCACCACCTTGATCGGAGTCTTAAGCCTAGCTGTCCCTATCTTGCAGCGTGTGACCAATTGAGAGTCAATCAGATTGATGGATGACCCGCAGTCCACAAAGGCTGTAGAGGAAAAAGAACAACCATCCACTAACAGTTCCACATGAAGCAACACCTTAGAGAACGAGGAAAAGTGTACCTGAGGGTCTGAGTAGTCTCCTCGCTGACTACCCAGATCTAGTCGTTTCCCGCCGACCGGGTTGAGGACGGGCAGACAGGACACTCCTTTTTCCAATGTCCAGCTTTACCGCAGTAGAAGCACAACTGTTCTTCCCGACGGCGTTTTCTCTCCTTTTCCTTCAGAGTGATAGCGACCACATCCATGGGCTCAGAGACAGTCTCTTTTTCACTGGGGAACAATGTAGTCTCCACCTGCATCACCCCTCTGGCCCGCAACCTGCGGACCATCCGGACGGCCTGGGTCATGGCGTCCTCGAGAGAGTTAGGTGGGGGGTGTAACGCCAAAGCATCCTGCAACCGTTCGGACAAGCCTCTGCGAAATAGTCCTCGGAGGGCGGCGTCCTCCCAAGAAATCTCTACAGCCCAGCGGCGGAACTCAGTACAAAACCACTCGGCCGAGTGCTTCCCCTGACAGACGCTCATCACCATGTCCTCTGCCAATCGCACTCGGTCAGGCTCATCATATATGTGCCCGAGGGCCTCAAAGAATGCATTCACCGACACTCTCTCAGGGGCAGTGGGAGGAAGGGAAAATTCCATGCTTGTGGGGACCCTCTTAATAAAGACATGATGACCCCTACCCTCTGACTTTCATCCCCAGAGGACCGTGGTCTCAAACTAAAGAAAAGTTTGCAACCCTCCATGAAGATCCTAAACTCCTTTTTGTTCCCAGAAAAGAAGTCAGGCAGTTTAACAGGTGGTTCTGAGGACACGAGCGCAACATCACTCGCCATAGCCCTCAGAGAACCAGCAGATAAAGCCCCCTGCACAGTCTCAGAAACCTGCCGCTGTGAACACGACAGCGCTTGCTGTTCCAGAGATAAATCCTGAAACATCTGACTCAGATTTTTCATCTGTTCGGACAGCGACTGTATGGGATCCATAACTCTCTGCACAACCTGCGCCCTAAACACAGCCGTGAAGCAAAAAAAAAACTTAGTGGTCAGTTATAATATCACGGTGAGGATTGCAAGAGAACTCACCAGTGCAATCTCCCGGAAGACGAGTGCAGAAGAAAGCTTCAGGCTCCTAGGAACGCAGGGTGAGCAAGGCAGGAGAGAGATGGTTTCAGGGCCTGAATCACCTGACAGTTGAGGGGCGTGGCTTCAGCTCCAGGGAGCTAGAAGCTGAGGGAAAACTCCTAGAAAGGTAACTACGGGACAAAGTTACCCAGGGGCACAGACAGAGACGTAAATCTGAACAAGCCAAGGTCAAAGCACGAGAAGACAGTATAGTACCAAGGATGAGACAGAACGGATAGTCGGGGACAGGCAGAGGTCAAAACCAAACAGACAGCGAAGGTACAGAAACAGAATCCAACAAGCAGTATCCAGAGAACAGACCGAGTCAAAACCAAAGTATCAGGCAAACCAGAACACAGCACAGACACACTCAGGGGTCAACACACTCTGCCAAGGGCGAAAGTATAACTGACAGGGATTGGAGCTTCCTAGGGCTATAAGAAGCTCTCCCCGAACCAAGGAGAGGCCACAATAATAAGCCCCAGGTGTGCAGGTAAGAGCTTGCACTGGATCAAAACCTTAACCCCTAGCGTGCAGGTCAACCCTGCACTGGGATCATGACAGTTATAACTCTGGAACGCTTTAAACCGATCCCGCTGATTCTGAGATTGTTTTCTCGTGACATATTGTACTTCACGTTAGTGGTAAAAAATTTTGATATAACTTGCGTTTATTTATGAAAAAATGGAAATATGGCGAAAATTTTGAAAATTTAGCAATTTTCAAACTTTAAATTTTTATGCCCTTAAATCAGAGAGATATGTCACACAAATTTCTTAATAAATTACATTTCCCACATGTCTACTTTACATCAGCACAATTTTTGGGAACAAAATTTTTTTTGTTACGAAGTTATAAGGGTTAAAAATTGACCAGCGATTTCTCATTCTTACAACATCATTATTTATTAGGGACCACATCACATTTGAAGTCACTTTGAGGGGTCTATACGATAGAAAATACCCAAAAGTGACACCATTCTAAAAACCACCCCTCAAGGTGCTCAAAACCACATTCAAGAAGTTTATTAACCCTTCAGGTGCTTCACAGGAGCTGAAGCAATGTGGAAGGAAAAAAATTAACATTTAAATTTTTTTGCAAAAAATTGACTTCAGAACCAATTTTTTTTATTATCACAAGTGTTAAAAGAAAAAATGAACCACAAAATTTGTTGTGCAATTTCTCCTGAATACGCCGATACCCCATATGTGGGGTCTCAAGGGAAGGAGCGCCGTTTGACTTTATCAATGCAGAATTGGCTGGACGCCATGTCACGTTTGGAGAGCCCCTGATGTGCCTAAACAGTGGAAACCCCCAACAAGTGACCCCATTTTGGAAACTAGACCCCTTAAGGAACTTATCTAGATGTGTTGTGAGCACTTTGAACCTCCAAGTGCTTCACAAAAGTCTATAACGTAGAGCCGTGAAAATAAAAATTAATTTTTTTTCCTCAAAAATTATTTTTAGCACGCTATTTTTTTAATTTCCCAAGGGTAACAGAAGAAATTAGACCCCAAAATTTGTTGTGCAATTTTTCCTGAGTACGCTGATACCCCATATGTTGGGGTAAACCACTATTTGGGCGCACGGCAGGGCTCGGAAGGGAGGTAGCGCCATTTGACTTTTTGAACGCCACGTCGTGTTTGGAGACCCCCTGATGTGCCTAAATAGTGGAAACCCCTCAATTCTAACTCCAACCCTAACCCCAACACACCCCTAATCCTAACCCTAATTCCAACCCTAAATGTATCCCTTACCCTAATTGCATCTCTAACCCTCATTGTAACCCTAACCCTAATTGTAACCTTAACCCTAATTCTAATCCTAACCCTAATTATAACCCTAATCCTAACCCTAAAGGAAAAATGAAAATAAATACAATTTCTTTATTTTATTAAATGTCCCTAACTAAGGGAGTGATAAAGGGGGGGGCTATTTACTATTTTTTTTATTTTGATCACTGTGATAGGGTTTATCACGGTGATCAAAATGTACTTTCACTAAATGAATGAATCTATCAGAAGGCAGATTCGGCGGGAGCACTGCGCATGCGCCCGCCATTTTCTTTTACAGGAAGAAGACGCTGGGAGGCTCGGAGCTGCGGGAGGACACCGGGAGGTACGGTAGCCGAGATCCCGGAGAAAATCCGACTCAGCGGGCACACTTCGCAATGCGCATGCGCCCGCCATTTTCTTTGCCGGAGAAGAAACGGGCAGTTTCGGGAGACATCGGAGGACGGGGGGGAAACCGGGAGGCACGGGGGACAGATCGGGGGTCCCGGGACCCTATTTCTGTCCCCTCTGATGTGCGATCACATCAGAGGAGAGAGAAATCAAACGGAGAATCGCGGCTTTTTTTTAATAAACCTTCCATTTTTTTCACCTGAAACTAAAAGGATTTCAGCCTTCATTTTGTTCTGTATATACCTGAGGCAAGTATGGGACTTGTCAAGCTTGAGAAAGGTTTGTATATCCGAAACGTCTCCACGCCACTGGGCAATAAAGTCCATTTTTGATTAAGTTTTTAGTGCTGCTTCTCCATTTTACAACTTATTATAAGGAGCCATTTGATTGCTGGCAGGGGAAGCGTGTACACTATTGAGGTATTTGATGGTGCTTTTCCAATTTTTTCTATCTATTTATCTATCTATCTATAGAGAGAGCTATATGCAGCTTTAATATATAAGGAGCTGTGGGGTGGACTGTTGTGTTTTGGTAGCTGAGGAGAAAAAGCAAATACGGCAAAACACCAGAGAGGCTGGAACCTATTGAATTGCAGTAACCTAAACTAACCACACAACTAGAGGTAGCCGTGGAGCGTTCCTACGTTGATCCTAGACGCCTCGTCACAGCCTGAGAGATAACTACACCTAAAGGCAGAAAGAGGAAAGCTATCTGCCCCGGAGGAGATCCCCAAAGAAAATAGGAAGCCCCCAAACATGTAATGGCAGTTAGACAAGAAGAAGCACGGACACTGACAGAAAATAGAATGAGCAAACGCTGGGGCCCAATCTGTCTAGACAGAAAAGTACAGGAAAGGATTCTCACTGTAATCCAAAAAAAACCCTAAAAAATATCAACTCTTCTGATTGCAAAAACACCTGAGATCACACAATCTCTACCACCTAAATCAGATCTCTGGTGTAACAAAACTAAGCCGCAGCCACTGAAAAAACAGGAAAAAGCAAATGAACAAACAACAGTGGCTCCAGATAAACTGAGAGGAGCACAAGCCCCCCGGAGGGGACCCGGCTGACCTCCACAGAAGTGCAGGGAACTATGCAAAAAGCAAGCACAAAAATAAAAGCAGAAAAATCTTATCTGAAAGCAGAAGATGCAGGCAAGACAAAGCAAACTTCCAAATGAACCAGGAACCACAATTGAGACAAGAACAATTGACCACCGGCAACCATTAAGGGAGGGAACCTCTCTTATATCAGACCATTCAGTGATCCCAGATTGCCATTCCTCGCTGAAAGGTTCAGTTCTGTCTGTAACCACCAGAGGGAGCCTCTGCTCAGAAACCATCTCTAGCACATTCATAACAGTACCCCCCCTTGAGGAGGGGTCACCGAACCCTCACTTGTGCAACCAGGCCGATCACGATGAGCTCGGTGATGGGCACGGATCAGTCTCCTAGCATGGATGTCCGAAGCAAACACCCAAGAATTGTCCTCCTGACCATAACCTCTCCACTTAACAAAATACTGGAGTTTCTGTCTAGAAAAACGAGAATCCAATATTTTCTCAACCACATACTCCAGATTGCCCTCAACCAAAACAGGGTCAGGAGGCGCAGCCATAGGAACCACTGGCTCGACAAACCTCTTCAATAAGGACTTGTGGAACACGTTATGGATCTTAAATGTCCCTGGAAGAAGCAAACGGAAGGAAAGAGGATTAAGAATCTCCATGATCTTATAAGGTCCAATGAACCTAGGCTTAAACTTTGGAGATGCAACCCTCATAGGGATATTTCTTGAGGACAACCAAACCAAGTCCCCCACTTTAAACCGAGGACCATTAGTCCTATTCCGGTTGGCAAACCGTTGGGCCTTCTCCTGAGAGAGAGACAACCTCTCCACTACCTGGTCCCAAATCTGCTGCATTCGCTCCACAACAGAGTCACCCGGACAGACAGAAGCCTCCTCCTGTTCCGAAGAAAATCGAGGGTGAAACCCAAAATTGCAGAAAATGGAGACATCAAGGTGGCAGAGCTAGCCCTATTATTAAGAGCAAACTCAGCCAAAGGCAAAAAAGAGACCCAGTCATCTTGATCAGCAGACACAAAACATCTCAAATAAGTCTCCAAGGTCTGGTTTGTTCTCTCGGTTTGTCCATTGGTCTGAGGATGAAAAGCAGAGGAGAAAGATAATTGAACACCAAGTTTAGAACAAAATGTCCTCCAAAATCTGGAAACAAACTGGACTCCTCTGTCAGACACAATGTTCTCCGGAATGCCATGTAACCGAACCACGTGCTGAAGGAACAAAGGCACCAATTCGGAGGAGGAAGGTAACTTAGGCAGTGGCACAAGATGTATCATCTTGGAAAACCTATCACAGATTACCCAGATAACAGTCATTCT
Organism: Oophaga sylvatica; assembly: GCA_033576555.1. Classification (NCBI taxonomy): domain Eukaryota; kingdom Metazoa; phylum Chordata; class Amphibia; order Anura; family Dendrobatidae; genus Oophaga; species Oophaga sylvatica. The sequence goes on along the minus strand of JARQOD010002012.1, from coordinate 50,175 downwards.
CTGAGAAACAGGGAGGTCGGAAATAAAATCCATAGAGATATGGGTCCATGGCCTCTTGGGCACAGGTAATGGCATTAACAAACCACTAGAGCGAGAGCAAGGCTTGGAGCGAGAGCAAGTCCCGCAGGACTGCACAAATTCCCTGACGTCACGAGACAAAGTAGGCCACCAAAAGGACCGACTCACCAAGTCTCTGGTACCAAAAATCACCGGGATGACCAGCCAACGCGAAACAATGAATCTCAGACATCACACTCTTCTTCCACTGGTCTGGGACAAACAATTTCCCAATAGGGCAGCGCTCAGGTTTATCCTCCTGACACTCTTCCAGAGCCAGTCTCTAATTGGGCGAGATGGTGGAAAGAACTACACCCTCTTTCAAAATAACAGTAGGATCAGATATCTCAGGAGAGTCCGCAAAGAAACTCCTCGAGAGGGCATCCGCCTTAACATTTTTAGTGCCAGGAAGAAAAGAAACCACAAAATTAAAACGTGTGAAAAACAAGGCCCACCTGGCCTGTCTAGAATTAAGTCGCTTGGCTGATTCGAGATAAACCAGATTCTTATGGTCTATAAGGACCACCACCTGATGTTTGGCTCCTTCCAGCCAATGTCTCCACTTTTCAAAGGCCCACTTCATGGCCAATAACTCCCGATTACCCACGTCATAATTACTTTCAGTTGGAGAAAATTTTCGAGAGAAAAAGGCACAAGGGTTACTCTTAGAGGTCTCTGGATCTCTTTGGGACAAAACGGCACCTGCCCCAATTTCAGAGGCATCAACCTCCACCTGAAACGGTAGAGAAACATCAGGCTGCCGTAGAACAGGAGCAGAAGTGAATCTCTGCCTAAGTTCCTGAAACGCAGAAACTGCCTCAGGAGGCCAATTCACCACATCAGAACCCTTTTTGGTCAAATCAGTCAATGGTTTAACAATACCGGAGAAATGACCAATAAATTTACAATAAAAATTGGCAAAACCCAAAAATCTCTGAAGAGCCTTTAATGAAGTAGCTTGGACCCAATCACAGATGGCCTGAACCTTGACCGGGTCCATTTCAATAACTGACGGAGACAAAATGAATCCCAGAAATGAGACCGTCTGTACGCCAAAAAGACACTTTGATCCCTTCACATACAGTGCATTCTCTCTCAAAATCTGGAACACAGTCCGAACATGTCTCACATGAGAGTCCCAGTCATTGGAAAAAATCAAGATATCATCCAAATAAACAATCAGAAATTTATCCACAAAATCCCTGAAAATATAATTCATGAAGGATTGGAAGACGGAAGGCGCATTAGTGAGCCCAAAGGGCATCACTAGGTACTCAAAATGCCCCTCTGGGGTATTAAACGCCGTCTTCCATTCATCCCCATGCTTAATGCGAATAAGGTTATACACCCCCCTGAGGTCAAGCTTGGTAAACTAACTAGCACTTTTCACTCTGGAAAACAGGTCAGAAATCAAGGGTAACGGATATTGATACTTCACAGTGATCTTATTCAAGAGACGATAATCAATACACGGCCTCTGTGAACCATCCTTTTTGGCCACAAAGAAAAAACCGGCACCCAAGGGTGAAGAGGATGGTCTGATATGACCCTTCTCCAATGACTCCTTGATATAAGATCGCATAGCATCTTGTTCAGGTACAGACAAGTTAAAAAGGCGACATTTAGGAAATTTACCACCAGACACTAATTCAATAGCGCAATCATAGCTCCTGTGAGGGGCAAGGATGCAGATTTACTTTCACTAAATACATCCGAAAAATCAGTCAAAAAGTCAGGAACATCCTGAGACTGGGGAGAGGCAGAAAAAACAGGAGTGTCAGCATTAACACATTGGCAGCCCCAACTGGTCACAGACACAGATTTCCAATCCAAAACAGGATTATGAGACTGTAACCAAGGGAAACCTAGTACAATAATGTCATGCAGATTATGCAGCACCAGAAATTTGCAACTCTCCTGATGATCTGGTTCAACCCTCATTATCACCTGAGTAGAAAACTGGGTTTATTCTCCGCCAAAGAATCAATGCCCAGTAGGGGAATAGACTTCCGCAGGGGTATCATGGGAAACCCACAACGTTTGGCAAAGTCAAAATCCATCAGGTTAATAGCTGCTCCTGAATCAACAAAAGCCTGAGCAGAAAATGTGTAGTAATATAAGCGTTGGCACAACTCCTATATAGTGAAGAATGTGGTGCACAGGTAGGGTCCCAATCCGTGGCGTATATATTATAAACCTTGGCACACACAGGTAGTCTTGTGAAACGTGTAGATTTTAATCAAAATCAGTACATACAAATGTTTCGGTCCTAATTGACCTTCCTCAATGTACTGTGATATGAAACAGATATAAATGTACAAAATTAATATAAACATAACAAAAGTATACACAAATTATATGGCAAAATTCATATCTTGATATCGATTTAAAGAGAATTCATATAGGAATGAAAAATATAGATTGTCATATAATGCTCAAAAACATCCAATTATGATATATATACAGTTAGGTCCATAAATATTTGGACGGAGACAACATTTATCTAATTTTGGTTCTAGACATTACCACAATGAATTTGAAACAAAACAAATCAGATGCAGTTGAAGTTCAGACTTTCAGCTTTCATTTGAGGGTATCCACATTAAAATTGGATGAAGGGTTTAGGAGTTTCAGCTCCTTAACATGTGCCACCCTGTTTTTAAAGGGACCAAAAGTAATTGGACAAATGACTCCAAGGCTATTTCATGGACAGGTGTGGGCAATCCCTTTGTTATGTCATTCTCAATTAAGCAGATGAAAGAGCCGGAGTTGATTTGAGGTGTGGTGTTTGCATTTGGAAGGTTTTGCTGTGAAGGAAACATGTGGTCACAGGAGCTCTCCATGCAGGTGAAACAAGCCATCCTTAAGCTGCAAGAACAGAAAAAAACCCATCCAAGAAATTGCTACAACATTAGAAGTGGCAAAATCTACAATTTGGTACATCCTGAGAAAGAAAGAAAGCACTGGTGAACTCATCAATCCAAAAAGACCTGGGAGCCCACGGAAGACAACAGTGGTGGATGATCGCCGCATACTTTCTTTGGTGAAGAAGAACCCGTTCACAACATCAACTGAAGTCCAGAACACTCTCAGTGAAGTAGGTGTATCTGTCTCTAAGTCAACAGTAAAGAGAAGACTCCATGAAAGTAAATACAAAGGGTTCACATCTAGATGCAAACCATTCATCAATTCCAAAAATAGACAGGCCAGAGTTAAATTTGTTGAAAAACACCTCCAGAAGCCAGCTCAGTTCTGGAAAAGTATTCTATGGACAGATGAGACAAAGATCAACCTGTACCAGAATGATGGGAAGCCAAAAGTTTGGAGAAGAAAGGGAACGGCACATGATCCAAGGCACACCACATCCTCTGTAAAACATGGTGGAGGCAACGTGATGGCATGGCCATGCATGGCTTTCAATGGCACTGGGTCACTTGTGTTTATTGATGACATAACAGCAGACAAGAGTAGCCGGATGAATTCTGAAGTGTACCGGGATATACTTTCAGCCCAGATTCAGCCAAATGCTGCAAACTTGATTGGACGGCGCTTCATAGTACAGATGGATAATGACCCCAAGCATACAGCCAAAGCTACACAGGAGTTCATGAGTGCAAAAAAGTGGAACATTCTTCAATGGCCAAGTCAATCACCAGATCTTAACCCAATTGAGCATGCATTTCACTTGCTCAAATCCAGACTTAAGAGGGAAAGACCCACAAACAAGCAAGACCTGAAGGCTGCGGCTGTAAAGGCCTGGCAAAGCATTAAGAAGGAGGAAACCCAGCGTTTGGTGATGTCCATGGGTTCCAGACTTAAGGCAGTGATTGCCTCCAAAGGATTCGCCACAAAATATTGAAAATAAAAATATTTTGTTTGGGTTATGTTTATTTGTCCAATTACTTTTGACCTCCTAAAATGTGGAGTGTTTGTAAAGAAATGTGTACAATTCCTACATTTTCTAACACATATTTTTGTTCAACCCTTCAAATTAAACGTTACAATCTGCACTTGAATTCTGTTGTAGAGGTTTCATTTCAAATCCAATGTGGTGGCATGCAGAGCCCAACTCGTGAAAATTGTGTCACTGTCCAAATATTTCTGGCCCTGACTGTATATATGTGATCAGAGGTAGATGATAGCCTCAAGATAGCAAGATTAATACAAAATGCACATACCAGTATACAGATACTGTGAGCCTGAAGGAAGAGTGAATGACCTGAAGAAAGTAAATGGTGAAATAGAGTGTCATAGTGATCAGATATGAGCTCATGATAAATGGAATTATACATACCCCTTAGGATGGGTGACAGAAGATTTCAGACAAACTATCTGATAACATCTGTAGTGATAGAGGTGGCCTGTGTTACGGACCGGATAACTATGTAGTACAGGATCGACCTTATAATAAGTTGCTAAAGATGTGCTTACCAGTATGAGGTACAGATATGTGGCAGCATAGACGCGGTATTCCACCGCTTGTCAGGAGCACCAGACCCAGTGAAATGCCGACTATTAGTAGCAGTGAGTGCGTGGGGACTAAACCGGAAGTCCGGTACCGGCTGTGTCCCTGTCTCACTGATGTGCAGTATTCTAATTTTGAGGGGCGTGTCTGTGCTTCTAGCGATCCAGAGATGCAGACTGATATTTAACCATGAGAGTGTGATCACCCTTTGTTCTATCCTTCTATCAAGCACTCTCATGGTTAAATATCAGTCTGCATCTCTGGATCGCTAGAAGCACAGACACGCCCCTCAAAATTAGAATACTGCACATCAGTGAGCCAGGGACACAGCCTCCTGTGTCTCCTATACTGGTTCCTGCCTGTGGAACGCAAGCTGGGGCATGCTGGCACACACGCCACACTACTTCCGGTACCGGACTTCCGGTTTATCATGAGCTCATATCTGATCACTATGACACTCTATTTCACATATATATATCATAATTGGATGTTTTTGAGCATTATATGACAATCTATATTTTTCATTCCTATATGAATTCTCTTTAAATCGATATCAAGATATGAATTTTGCCATATAATTTGTGTATACTTTTGTTATGTTTATATTAATTTTGTACATTTATATCTGTTTCATATCACAGTACATTGAGGAAGGTCAATTAGGACCGAAACGTTTGTATGTACTGATTTTGATTAAAATCTACACGTTTCACAAGACTACCTGTGTGTGCCAAGGTTTATAATATATGAGCAGAAAATGTGGACAGGGAGAAAATCAGGGTAACAGTCAACAGAAATTTAGTCTGAACACTACCCAAGACAACTAAGCGTGCAAAACGTCTTCCCTGCTTAGGGCAGACGGAAATAGCATGGGAAGCGTCACCACAGTAGAAACATAACCCATTGCGCTTACGAAACTCATGGCGCTGAGCCCCAGAAGTCACTCCATCACACTGCATGGGCTCAGGAGCTGGCTCACAAGGCAACACTATTCCACACATACCTCTACGCTCACGCAAACGTCTATCAATTTGAATAGCCAAAGACATAGAATCATTGAGACCAGAGGGAACAGGAAATCCCACCATGACGTCCTTTACATTTTCTGACAGACCCTTCCGAAAAAGGGCTGCTAAAGCATCATCATTCCATTAGGTCAGGACTGGCCATTTTCGAAATTTCTGACAGTACAGCTCAGCGGCTTCACGACCCTGATTTAATGCCAACAAGGTCTTTTCAGCTTGATCAGTGACATTAGGTTCATCGTACAATAACCCCAGAGCTTGAAAAAATATATCAACATCATTCAAAACAGGATCCCCAGGTGTCAGGGAAAAAGCCCAATCTTGAGGGTCGCCGCGCAGCAGAGAGGTGACAATTTGAACCTGCTGTGCTGTGTTCCCTGAGGACATAGGCTTTAAGGCAAAAAACAACTGACAGTTATTTTTGAAATTCAGAAATTTAGACCGATCCCCCAAAAACAAATCTGGCATGGGAATCCTAGGTTCCACAACTGGTAACCTAGCAAGATAGGCAGCAATACTCCGAACCTCAGTGGCAAGCTGCTCCACACGGTCAGACAACTGTGCAAACTCCATTGAGAGGAAAAACAAAATTCCTCCTCAGCTCCCAGAGAAAAAGAGGGAAAAAATGCAACAAACAGAAAAAAAAAATTCCCCTTTTTCTTTTTCCTTTTTTTTTTTACTATTTTTCCCTTCTGTTGAGTACCATATAATTTTCAGTTTGGGCCGGTGATACTGTTATGTTTCGGTAGCTGAGGAGAAATTGCAAAAAATAGCAAAAGCAGTAATACACCAGAGAGGCTTTAACATATTGGATTGCAGTAACCTAATCTAACCGCCACACTAGAAGTAGCCGTGGAGCGTACCTACGGTGATCCTAGACGCCTCGTCACAGCCGGAGAGATAACTACACCTAAAGGCAGAAAGATGAAAGCTATCTGCCCTGGAGCAGAGTCCCCAAAGAAATAGGAAGCCCCCAAACATGTAATGGCGGTTAGACAAGAAGAAAACATGGACGCAGACAGAAAATAGAATGAGCAAACGCTGGGGCCCAATCTGTCTAGATAGAAAAGTATAGGAAAGAATTCTGACTGCAATCCAACAAAACCCTGACAAAAATACCAACACTTCTGATTAACAAAAAAAACCTGAGATCACACGATCTCAACCACCTAAATCAGATCCCTGGTGTAACAAACCGCAATTCAGCAAACAAAAAGTGACAAAGAAACAAAGCTAAAGTGCCAACACAAACTGAGCACAATTGCAGCGCCAGACCCCCAAAAGGGGACAGGCTGCAGTCCACTGCAAGCAGCAAACCAGCAGTGAAAATCCAACAGAGGAAAAAAAAAACAGCAAACACTTATCTTAATGAAAGCAGGGAAGCGAGCTGTGCTCGAAGCAAGACCAGGAGGAACAATTGATTACCGGCAAGGCTTCTGGGAGTTCAGATCACTTATATCAGACCATTCGGATCCAGCTGAAAGCCATTCTGCAATTAGTTCATTACCCTCAGAAACCACTGGAGGGAGCCCCAGCTCCGAAGTCACCTCCAGCGTATTCACAACAGTTTAACAATATAATAAACCCCATTTGTTTGGCGGTTCAGTTATTAAACAAATATAAATGGATCCTTGGTATCCACAACCGGCGCCACCCAATTATGACACCCCGATAACGTATTAAATATGGAGCAATCTGAGCAGGGTAACAACAAGATTAGCACTCATCCATCAAAGTGTGCCTCAACGCGTTTCGCCCTGCCGCCTCATCAGGAGGTCCGATATAATGATGTCGTCTCGTTATATATGATGTACTTATGTTCTCTGTCAGAGGGTCCTTTTCAGTAGCCGCTTGGCCAGACCACTCCTCAAACAGTCCTATTGAATGAACACAAAGATACAATCATATTGCGCATGCTCCGCACTGCAAGATCACTAATGGCTGGATATGCGCAGGTCGCTCTCTCGAATGTGCTCCATGCTGAAACTCATAAATAGAAGCATACTGGAGGTCGCCAAGCCCCAGAGAACATGCCTGGAAATGACGCGAAGTGCTGGAGTGACCGGGCCAGAAGTGCCGCTCATCCTCAAAGGCATGGCATGCTCCAGCTCTGGAACGCATGGACCGGAAGATCACTTCCATACTGGATTGATGTGTCCCAAGCTGGAATGTGTGTCCAGCATATACCTGTAGTAATCAATGCAAATGTCAAACCAAAAGGAACTGACAATAGATATATGGGAGAGTTTGCAGGGCCATATAAGTATAAGTACCAACAGCCTCCAAAAGTGGGACAGCCACCACCCAGCCCCCCTCAGAAAATGTATATGTGTAGCCCAGCTGCGCTTGGAATCACATTTCCCAGGAGGATGCACCAAAGGTAACACCCACAAGAGACCTGATATTCATTCACACAGCTTCACCAGTCCCTAGAGCCACCAGAGGGAGCCTTTTTGACAGTATATAAGGATGGTGAAGCCACAGCAGACAGTCTAGACAGTCTAGTCAGAGGGCTGCAGCCTGCAGTGTCACCTCATAGACTAGAGCAGAGTTCAGTGTAGTTGGTGATTCTACACAGAAGTGAGAAATTGTTAGTTCTCTAGGAGTGTTGGAGAGTTAGCTCTAGAAATGTGCACAGATCAGTGAGTCTGCAAAGCCAGGTGCAGGTCAGATGGAAATCCTGATAGATGCTTCAGACAGAGCATTAGAAAGAAAGAAAGAGAACAGCAGTTATTGAAAGAACCTGAAGACTGCAGCTTTGAGCTTAGTTCAATGTGTGGAGGCTAGTACAAGTGGAGAAAGATAGCCACTTCAGCCTGGTCAGAACTGAGTCAACTAAGTTCAGTTTAGGGAGTAATCGTGCCGACGCTTTGAGAGCGGTGAAGAGAGAGAGGAATCAGCCATCTACTGCTAGTGTGCTTATGTTAAAGGTCGGAGTAGGACGAAAGGCGAGTGGAAGAGAAGAAGAGAGTAATAGAGGTTGAAACAGCATTGATAGCTTACCTCTACTCTGAATAACCGGTCACCGGGTCAGAGCTTGCTAGAATCTACATGACTAGTGAGAGATACCGGAGAACCTGCAGGACTTCAAGTCGCAGGGGCCCAGGAGTGCTGATACGTAACCGGGGTCAGGAAGACGGGGTCTAGCAGGACGCTGCATACAGAGACACTGTTCTATCCAAGAGAAGGCCCTACCACAAAGTCAGCCTGGTGTATAAAGTGAAGACAGAGTTAGACTTCGTTTCATACAGGTCAGAAACTCACACTACAGGAGTAAGGAGGCCCTACACCTACTCAGTGGGAATACTGGACGTGCATCCTCCACCCTGCCAGCATCCCGGGACGTGCCTGCAACTACATCAGTAAAGGTACAGAAAGAGACTTTCGTGTGTGTGTGTCTGCATTATTGTTCCTGCGGCTGAAAGCCCCCTTCTCCGTCTTGCACCCCAGCACCGCCATCTACCCTGAGGGACCCAGTCTTGCCTGTGGAAGACTTAACACCTTGCTGCCCAGTAATAACCCCTCAGCGGATCTACACAGCAGCGCTGGTCACACTGACCAGGTACCACAGGTGGCGTCACGAACATTTCTACAAACCTTTAATCCCCTTTAAATATCCCTCTTTTCAGTGAGCGCCCAGGGCCACGGACCGAGCTGTGCTGTCCGTGACATCCCCCATAGAAGTTAATAGGCTCGGTGCCGAGTACCCCACGGCCCTGGCGGGCGACTCATATACCCAAAGGGCAGTTTCTCGGATTGAGGAGGACCTGCTCTAGTATCCAGGAATATCATAGACAAGTAGGTGACATGTATGGTCGGTTTAGGGTTAAAGGTTAGCCCCAATATATTCTAGATTCAGCCCGCACTTTTGGAGAAAATAAGGACAGACAGTCCCTTTTACAGAATCAACAAAATGAAAAAGAAGGCAGTTTCCAAAAAGACATTACAAGGCTTATTGGCATGTTTGATAGAAAACATGACCACATCCGGAATGTACTTAGGAGACATTGGGACATCCTAAGAATGGATCCGGACCCTGGGGAGATGGTGGGGACTACCCACATGATCACCTATAGGAGAGGACAATCTATGAGAGATCATTTGGTACACAGTCACTACAAAAAAAACTACATATGGGGGTACATGGCTAGATAGGAAGACTTGTGGGTTCTATAAGTGTGGAGACTCATGTCTGTAAATGGATGAGATCCAACAAATCTTTCACAAGTTCATCCTCTGGGGGAACATTCTATCAGGGGGACTTCTCAAATTGTAAGACTGCGGGTGTAGCCTACGTGGCCACATGTCCCTGTCCCCTGGATTATCTGGGGAAAACGAAGAGAGAGTTTAGGAGGGTGAGTGAACATTTGGGAGACATAAGAAATGATTGTGATATCCCACTAGCGAGACTCTTGAGAGGGACACACTATGAATAAAATCTGCTTCTCTGTGATAGAAGTGGTGAAACCTAGTCCTGGAGGGGGATCATGATAGGAACGTGCTGAAAAGAGAAAGTGAGTGGATTTTCAGAATGATTCACTTACCCCAAAAGGATTAAATGAACAGAAATGGTATGCCTGTTTTTTTGTAAACATAACCAGTGTTTGGACCATTCATCCGGATTTTCTTAAGCCATTTGCTACCTCATTCCCTTTGTGTAAGGTTCACATATTGATGAGTATTTATAAACATGAATACATTCATGTATACCTGAAATTCTACCTGACTCCAATTATGTTCAGCTGAAACGTCAAAACAATTCTATATATTTTCACATTATACAGTTAGGTCCATATATATTTGGACAGAGACAACATTTATCTAATTTTGGTTCTAGACATTACCACAATGAATTTTAAACAAAACAATTCAGATGCAGTTGAAGTTCAGACTTTCAGCTTTCATTTGAGGGTATCCATTGTAAGCTTTTCAGGGGATATAGCTCTGAGATCGCCGTCCGGGTAGACGGAATGGCACAGAAACAGTTCCTTCAGACAGCAGTTCTGGTGAAAACTGGCCGCAACCAGCTTTATTAAAGTCCACAGCAAACAGATAAAAACAAATCATAAACAGAAGACCTGGGCTTGTCTAGCCACTTACTACACTTAGATAGATTTCCCTATCTATCCGGGTCCCGACTCTAACAGCCGGGGCCAAAACAACACATATGTTCAGCATTTACCAGCATGGAGGTTCACAGAGTCTCCTCCTTGTGTCTGAAGGCACCCTCAACGTCCAGACTTGAGAGAGCTCCCCTCCTATTGAGCAGCTATCCGCATGGATTCTCACAGAGACTACTCCTGTGTCCGGGGTACATCGAGCACCCAGACTGAGACAGCTCAAACTCCTGGAGACACCTTCTGTGCCTGGACCCCTCCTGTGTCCAGACTAAGCGAGCTCTCTGACTGTGCTCCCAAGCACCTACTTCTGGCTTCCTAATCAACACCTGAGTGGATTCAGGTCTGAGCTGCAAGCGTGTACTGAATGGCAGGTGTAGTGACCTTTCTTTACCACCAGGTTTACAAAGCCACACATTTCGCTCATACCAGTCAGCAAAGTACTTAGGTGAAATATACACCTCATTCAACACATATTCCTTCACTGTCTCACATATCCCCCCCTCTTCTCCAGACCGGAGGGCTGGTCATCCAGACCGGAGGGCTGGTCATCCAGACCGGAGGGCTGGTCAACAATCCTAAAGAGACAGTGAACTCCGGACCAGTTATGGCCAACACCAAGTTCATCTTCACCATTGTCATCTGTATCTTCACCTAAAGCAACCGCACTACGCTGTACCCTCCCAGGCCTATGCTCTCTGCGGGCCTCGGGTGTCCTGCACGGTTTCAGCTTGACCTTAGTGCCAGCCTCAGTCTCGGTATAGTGCCTCACCAGAGAAGTATGACCAGGCAAGTCAGAACACCTCTGCTGATTCTTCCTCAGAAACTTTCGTACCTCCTGTTTTTGGGGCACTGACCCTGTGTCACCAACTGTCACAGGAGGTATAGGGGTTTTTTCAGCTTTCTCTAATTCCCCCTGAACCTTTTTTAGCACATCTACTTTCTTAAATATCAGTTGATTCATAAATTCTATTTCACAGAACTTAAGCGCCTCTGTCATGGTCTCTGACCATTTTGAGCCACACTGTTCAAACGATTGGCACTGTAGAGGGAGCTGATCGTTTTTCTTTTTCGGTACACATACTTCATCCTCTTCTTGTACAGGCTCTTCTGGTAGGACATGCTCAGAAGCCCTACCATCAGTCTTCTCTTCCACCACGTTCTGCATCCCATCTGAGCTCCTGTGTGTCTGCAGCGGCAACGGAGCGACACATCGCCCCTCCCACTCACTGGGACGTGGTTCAGGTGTAGACTCCATGAAAATGCGCTTGAGCTCACCAAGGCCAACCTGATGTCTCAAAATCTCATCTTGGGATTTATCCAGATCCTTTGTGTCGCTCGGGAACACCGATTGTAAGGTTCTATGTATATATTCCTGAAACTCAGTTTGTTCGTCAGCCATTTTACTTTCTGTCTTGCTGCAGCTATCTTGCCCTCAGTCAAAATGGAGTTTCCAGCTTGCATGTTCCCGCCCTGATTCTCTCCTTTGCTTCTTAAGCAGCCACAGCTGAGCAATCAGTGCTTCAGAATCTAGCCTGCAGTGAACCTGTGACTTGACTCCTGTAAGCCTTGGACCTTGTACTCCAGCTATTCCTACTGAGGAACTCTGAAGCACTTGTGGACTCTGAACCCTGCTCTTTGAAAGACCCAGGTTTGCATGGACTTACGGTAACAGAGAAGAAGATCCTGAATCTGTATTGGAGAGTGATTGCTGAGCTTGGATTACTCTGGCCTGCTGTGTCTCCTGTTTCTGTGTCTGCAAACTGTGTGACTATTTCTGCCAACTTGTATAAAGTAATACAGGACTTTTCTATATCAAACCTGTGACTCCTGTGTTTTCATCGCACCCAAGCACAAGACGCTATATGAACTGTACTACATACATTACAAGATTCTGAAGCCAAAACGTTAGTGTCTGCTGGGTCTGGAAGGCTGTGTCTGCTGTACTGTGGATATCAGACGTCCGGTTGTACTTTCTGTGATGACAGTGGTTGTGACTTCTCACAACCATTCCAGGTGAGCAATTCCCTTAAGTTTTTTCTTTTTGCAGTGTTACCACAGGTAAACACTATTGTTTGTTTTTTTTTTTCCTTTCTTTTCTCTTTTTTGTCTGCTGTAACTCTGGATATCAGATGTCTGGTTGAAACTTTCTGTGATGATAGTGGTTGTGACTTCTCACAACCATTCCAGGTGAGCAGTTCCCTTAATTTTTTTTTCTCTCTGCAGTGTTGCCACAGGTGAACACTATTGTTTTTTTTTCTCTCCTCTTCTTCCAGTAATCCTGTCTTAAAAGATCTGGAAAATGGAGGCCCGCATAAAGGAACTTTGCGGAGTGACTGATAATATCCTTGCAGATTTGCAGAATATAAAGACCCGTTTTACAAATCTACAGGACCTCAATAATCACAATTTGCAAGTGGTTGGACAGACTACCCAGGATTTGCGAGCCAGGATTGAGGTTCTAGAGGGGCGAGTCCAGGCTCCTGCCGTAGCCCCGAGTGCTGGGATTCCCAAGTTGCCCCCTTTTCGTTTTGGCGGTGAACGTGAGAAATTCAGGGGATTTATTAATCAATACAATCTTTTTTTTTCTGCACATGCTTCACAATTTCCCACTGAACGATCTAAGGTGCTTACTATAATTATGTTGCTTACCAACAAGGCTTTGATGTGGGCAAACCCTCTGATTGAGACTGAGGATGATTGTTTGAATCACCTTGATGATTTTATTTCAGCCATGGGGCAGGTGTTTGATGACCCCAATCGAGGTGCAACAGCTGAAGCAGCCATGTTAGCTTTGCGCCAAGGTAAGCACTCGGTAGCTGAATATGCCTTGGATTTCAGGAGATGGGCCCTTGATACCACCTGGGACAGTTCCGCCAAAAAATCTATTTTTCGAAAGGGGTTATCTCCACTGATTAAGGATGAACTTGCTCGTGCCGACCCTCCCACTGCGTTAGGTGACTTTATTAACTACTGCATCCGTATTGATACTCGTCTGACTGAACGCAGGCAAGAGAGATGGTTCGAAAGCAATCGTACTGACCTTTTCCTGCCTTCCTCTCCAGCTAGGGAACCTTTGAGTAGGATTACACGGGAACCTGAACCTGAACCCATGCAGGTAGACTCTTTACAACGACGGGTTAGTGATGCACACAAGGAACATCGTTTTAAGGAGAATCTATGTTTCTATTGTGGTAAGTCAGGGCACTTCATTATAAACTGTCCCAGCCGTTCTCGTAAGACTACTGCAGCACTCATTCATTGTGAGTGTTGCGAGAGGGGATCTGTCAGGTCCGAGCCTCAGGCTCCAGAGAGATCTGCAGCAACAGATCTTGATTTCTCGGACTTAAACTCCGTTACCTCTGAGGACGTTGACTGTGTAAACGCTGCCATTTTTCAAGTTTCCTCAGCGGTGTCCCAGCTGAGTTGTAAGAAAAACAATTCTCATTGCTTTCTTTCCATCAAACTCTGGGTTGACTCAGCTTGGGTGTCTAGCTCTGCTATGATCGACTCAGGGGCAAGTGGAAATTTTATGGATGTCTCCTTTGCTCTGAAACAGGGAATACGTTCAGTGAAGAAGGCTACTCCAGTACAGATGGAAACTGTGGATGGCTCCCTGCTGACCTCTGGACCAGTGGATCAGGAAACAGAGCCTTTGAGGGTTCTTATGGGTAAAGATCATCAAGAGAAACTGTCCTTTATGCTTATCTCTTCTCCCCACTTTCCCATTATTCTAGGGCTACCATGGCTGCAGGCTCAGAATCCTACCATTAACTGGGAGACCAAGGAATTACACTTTCCAGAGAAACAGATGAGTCCAAAAGTTTCAGCTTGCTCTGTTCCTAAAGGAATCATGTCAGTCCCTGAACTACCAGCTGTATACCAGGACTATGTGGATTTATGTGACAAGAAGAACGCTGACCAGCTTCCTCCTCACCGTCCATATGATTGTCCAATTGAATTATTGCCTGGAGCAGAGATACCTTTTGGTAAGATCTACCCCCTGGCGGGGCCCGAGCTAAAGGCTTTAAAGGATTACATAGATGAAAATCTAGCCAAGGGCTTCATACGCCCCTCTTCATCTCCTGCAGGTGCACCCATCTTCTTGGTAAAGAAGAAAGATGGATCTCTGAGACCATGCGTAGACTATAGGGAACTCAATAAGGTTACTATTAGAAACCGTTATCCATTGCCTTTAATCCCTGAGTTATTGGAGAGAGTGCGACATGCCAAAATTTTTTCTAAACTAGATCTTCGTGGGGCCTATAACTTAGTCCGTATTAGACCTGGGGATGAATGGAAGACTGCATTCAGGTCACGCTATGGACACTTTGAATATCTAGTTATGCCTTTTGGTCTGAGTACCGCCCCAGCCACTTTCCAACACTTGGTGAATGACATCTTCAGGGATCTCCTAGATACATTCGTGGTAATTTATTTGGATGATATTCTAATTTTTTCTAACTCCACAGAGGAACATCATGGACATGTGAGAATGGTCTTGGAACGTCTAAGACAAAATCATCTTTACATCAAACTTGAAAAGTGTGAATTCCATAGGACCGAAATTCAATTTCTGGCGTATGTACTGTCTACACAAGGAATTAGTATGGATGGAAGCAAAACCCAAGCCATCAAGGATTGGCCAAGTCCTAGAAATGTGAAGGAGGTACAGCGCTTCATCGGGTTTGCCAACTTCTATAGACGTTTCATTAGAAATTTCTCTGAGGTAGTGTCACCTATCACTCAACTTACCCGGAAAGAGTCTAGGTTTTCCTGGACTCCCCAAGCCCAGGAAGCATTTTCCCGTCTAAAAGATAAATTTACCACTGCACCTATCCTAGTACATCCCAACCCCGAGCTTGCCTTCATAATAGAGGTGGATGCTTCAGACTGTGCCGTTGGAGCTATACTCTCTCAGAGAACAGGTGAGAAGAATGTCTTGCATCCCTGTGCCTTCTTTTCCCAGCAGTTGTCTTCGGCTGAGAGGAACTACGATGTGGGCAATAGAGAGTTGTTGGCCATTATTGCCGCCTTCAAAGAATGGAGACACCTTCTTCAGGGAGCTGCACAGCAAATAGTCGTCCTGACAGACCATCGTAACCTTGAGTTTATCAGGTCGGCTAAGTGCCTGACTCCTCGCCAGGCTCGCTGGAATCTTTTCTTAAACCAATTTAATTTTATCATCTCTTATAGACCAGGATCGCGCAATGGAAAGGCTGATGCACTCTCTAGGATTTACTCAGCAGAGACACGTCCAATTACTCCTCCTAAGACTATTCTTCCTGACTCTAGATTCCTAGGAGTAATTCATAATCAAGACCTACTTAAGGACATCAAGGAAGCATACCATGCGGATTCCTTTTTGGCACAACCCCCAAGGGACGTAAGTCTTGTCTTTAAGAATGGTGTGTGGATTCAGGGACAACGTCTGTATATTCCTGAAACAGTCAGATTAAGAGTATTGCAACTCATTCACGATTCCAAGATAGCTGGGCATAGAGGAATTCTATAGACACAGGAATTTCTTTCTCGTTTCTTTTGGTGGCCCACTTGCAGGAAGGATGTTTTGAATTATGTCACTTCATGTGAGGTCTGTGCAAGATGCAAAACACCTCGCTCCTCACCAACTGGTCTGTTACAGCCTCTTCCCACCCCGTCCCGCCCGTGGGGATCCATTTCTATGGACTTCATTGTGGAGTTACCAACCTCTCAGGGGAAGAACACCATTCTAGTGGTGGTTGACCGTCTAACAAAGGCAGCTCATTTTATCCCTTGTGTCGGCTTACCCACTGCAAAACAGACATCAGATTTGATGATTAAAGATGTGTTTCGCTTACATGGAGTACCGGATGAGGTTATTTCGGATCGAGGGGTGCAATTCACTTCTAGGTTTTGGCAAAATTTCTGTGCAGCATTGGACATTAAAGTAAACCTTTCTTCTGCTTTTCATCCCCAGACTAATGGACAGACCGAACGAACCAATCAAACCCTGGAGCAGTATCTCCGCTGCTTTATCTGCCACCTACAGGATGATTGGGTGGATCTACTTCCATTAGCTGAGTTCTCGTATAACAACTCTCAGAGTGCCTCCACTAAACAGTCTCCTTTTTACTCTAATCTAGGTTATCATCCTAACATTCTACCACGATTTCCCATAGAAACGCCTTTACCAGCAGTGGCTGAAAGAATCACGTCTTTACAGAAGAATATGGATCTTCTAAAGGAAAATCTGGAATCGGCTCAAGAAAGGTACAAGAAAGCAGCAGATAAATTTCGTAAACCTGCACCAGCTTTCAAGGTAGGAGACTTGGTCTGGCTGTCAACCAGAAATCTTAAGTTAAGGATTCCATCGTCTAAGTTGGGGCATAAGTACATTGGACCCTATAAAATCAGTAAAATTATAAGTGCCGTTGCTTGTCGTCTTCAACTGCCCAGAACTATGAGAATCCACCCTGTCTTTCATGTATCCCTACTAAAGGCTGCGACACCCAATACGTTTCCTGGACGTTCCTCTCCTTGCCCTGACCCAGTGCTAGTCGATGGTCAGGAAGAATTTGTGGTGGAAAGGATTTTAGATTCCAGGTTGTATAGAAATCAGTTACGTCAATAACGTTAATGCTCCTCGCTTGCTCCGTCAATTTCATCAGAGGTACCCACACAAGCCTGGTCTGAGGTCATCCGGAGGTTGTCCTTAAGGGGGAGTAATGTAAGGTTCTATGTATATATTCCTGAAACTCAGTTTGTTCGTCAGCCATTTTACTTTCTGTCTTGCTGCAGCTATCTTGCCCTCAGTCAAAATGGAGTTTCCAGCTTGCATGTTCCCGCCCTGATTCTCTCCTTTGCTTCTTAAGCAGCCACAGCTGAGCAATCAGTGCTTCAGAATCTAGCCTGCAGTGAACCTGTGACTTGACTCCTGTAAGCCTTGGACCTTGTACTCCAGCTATTCCTACTGAGGAACTCTGAAGCACTTGTGGACTCTGAACCCTGCTCTTTGAAAGACCCACGTTTGCATGGACTTACGGTAACAGAGAAGAAGATCCTGAATCTGTATTGGAGAGTGATTGCTGAGCTTGGATTACTCTGGCCTGCTGTGTCTCCTGTTTCTGTGTCTGCAAACTGTGTGACTATTTCTGCCAACTTGTATGAAGTAATACAGGACTTTTCTATATCAAACCTGTGACTCCTGTGTTTTCATCGCACCCAAGCACAAGACGCTATATGAACTGTACTACATACATTACACCGATGGAGCACCGGGCGCCGAACTTCCGGCCCGAGCTTCGCGAGTTGCAGCCACGGATCCGGACAGTACACCGTCCACGTAGCTGTCTCCGGCAGAAACAGATTCCGGGGCAGAGTCAGTCCCCACATCTTCAGTCTTGTTCCTCACAGCTTCACTTGAGACCTCAGCTTCTGGTGAGGCATCTGGCTTGGTGACCACCACTTCCATGGCTTTTTCCACCTCTGCAGCATTACCTTCAGAGTCCTGGGCATGATGCAGCTCCATACCATACATTGATAACTTCTCATCTTCAACAGCATCCACTTGTGCTGTGTTCAGTTTCAGAGTCCTGCCTTTAAAGCTCAGCTCTCCTCCTTTCACCTTAGTCTTCGCCAGGGAACCGGCCAACTGTAAACCATCTTCTGATGCCATCTTCTGTCCGGCTGTAAGGTCAGCATCAGCTTTCTTCTCAGGACTCTCAACCTCCTCTGCTACCATGCCTTCCTCATTTGCACTGGTTGCTTTATGGTCATCAGATGATTCACTATCACTACCTCTATCCCTGTCTGACCCCTTTTTTCCAGCCACATCCGGCTCACTTTCAGGGTTATACACTTCATTTTCATTCACATTCTGCTCACTGTCAGGGTTATACAATTCATTCTCATTCACATCTTGATCTGGAACCTTAGTTAACATGTCATCCACAACATTAACTTCACCATCTGGTCCCTCAAGTATGTGACTATGTGACACCCCAGCACTATACTTCTATATAGCTCAGGTACTAGGAGCTGGCTTACGACCTCTCCCTGGACTTCAGTGTCCCTATACAACAGGTGAGTGTTTATGGCAACATGAGGTAACCTCTCCTCAGAGCCAGGCTCTTGGGAAACCTCATTCAGAACATTTATATTTTCCTGGGCCGTTTCAAGAGAGGGGTCTCGCCACTGCTCACTCTCAAAATTGTCACAGGACACAGGTAAGTCAGGGACACTCGGTTCCCGAGAACCACCATCCTCGTCTCCCAACATCACCTGCAAAGGAATTTCATCATTATTATCAATATCATTATCATGATTATGATCAGTATCATCACCACTATCATGATCATCATCATTATCATTATCAGCATCAGCATCATTATCATGGTCATCATCATTATCATGATCATCATCATCATTATCATTATCATCATCATCATTATCACATAAGTTTAACGGCCCACTAGCATTGTGTTCCGCCCTCGGGACTGCGCACCCTCAATAGGAGCTTCATCACACTGTCCATCAGAAACATTTTTCCCCCAGAGATCCTTAGATCGGGGAAAGTCATTACCCAATATAACGGGTTGCACCAGGTTCTTCACTACCCCCACTTCACATGAAACCTCCCCGCGTTTGGGGATCAAGTCCACGACAGTCTCTGGGTAGACTTTGGTGTCTCCATGGACGCACACCACACTCAGGTGCTTATCAGGGATGAAGTCCCTATCAATCAGGCTGTCACATACGGAAGTCACTGGACTCTCTGAGTCCAAGAGGGCCTGTGCTGGGCAGTCATTTACAACCACCGGGGACACCTGTGGTCCAGTCTCTTCGGCTGAGGTGGACACACACACAGGCTCTGCGCAGGGAGAGAGGGATCCGCCAACATCACAATACATAGGCTCCCCCTCTATTGGACAGTTGGCTGCAATTTCACGACATCTCCAACACTGTCCATCACACTTTTCCACCCACATGTCCCCTCGGGCCTGAACCTGCTTATCAGCATACCCCATGTCCCCAACAGCTGGAACGCTCTTACCGCGAGAGTTCAGCGTCCGGGAACTCTGAAGTGACGACCTCTCAGACGGCTGGTCACGGAGACAGTCTTTGCTGGCGAAGGCCTTCTCCATCAGGCTGACCAGACGATTGGCGTCCTGGTGGTCTCCTTGTCCGACCTCTGGCTGTACCTCAGGAGGACATGCTCGGGTGTAGCGGTTCACTATCACTTTTCCAACTCCATAATCAGGTTTGCTGACTGCAGACTCCCAACTGCATCTCCAGTCATGAACTCCCCTGGCACGGGCTGTCATCGTAACACCCAGCCGGGTAAGAATCTCCGCTTTCAGCTTGGCATAGTCTTGGCTGTCCTGCTCGCTCAGGTCAGCATAGGCCCTTTGGGGTTCTCCAATCAGATAGGGTGCGACCATCATGGCCCATTCAGATAGGGGCAGATTCTCCTTCTCTGCCAGTCCCTCAAACCTAGTGAGATATACCTCCACATCATCACGAGGTGTCATCTTTTTCAGGGACCGTCTTACCGCCTTCTTTACAGCGGACAATGCAGGTGACTTTGCAACATTACTTTGGGACGATGCGCTGCAAGTCTTTTGTAGTGCTGCAACCTGCTCAAAAAACAACCGGTTATTCTCCTGCTGCTGCTGCAGGATTTGCTGCTGGGCCTGCTGCATGCGCTGCTGGTGCTGCAGGCGCTGCCGCTCCATGCTCTGCTGCATGCTCCGCTGGGCCTGGACCAGGTACTCAACGAGCTCCTCCATACTGCCGGACTTATCTGTCTCAACCACGGCAGTCTTATGTTGCACATTAACTTGCGCCATTTGTTCAAACAGCGCCTCCATGCTGTCATCCATGCTGTCAGACTTCTCTGTCTCAACAACGGCAGTCTTCACTCAAGACATACACACTCCACAGTCTTTTCCACAGAAAATTCAGCTTTGCTGTGCAGACACTTTTTTTTTTTTTCTCTGCAAACTCTATTAGGGCCACTGTCTCTTTAAGACTGCTCCAATAGACGTTTCTCTTTGCTGACACACTTTTTTTTTTTTTTTTTCTCTGCAAACTCTATTAGGGCCACTGTCTCTTTAAGACTGCTCCAACAGACGTTTCTCTTTTTTTTTTTTTCTCTGACACACTTTTTTTTTTCTCTCTCTGCTGCTGCTTCAACAGACTTCACCTTTATTGCTGTCTCTAAGCCACTGTGCTGCCCCCATTCTCCACCAATTGTAAGCTTTTCAGGGGATATAGCTCTGAGATCGCCGTCCGGGTAGACGGAATGGCACAGAAACAGTTCCTTCAGACAGCAGTTCTGGTGAAAACTGGCCGCAACCAGCTTTATTAAAGTCCACAGCAAACAGATAAAAACAAATCATAAACAGAAGACCTGGGCTTGTCTAGCCACTTACTACACTTAGATAGATTTCCCTATCTATCCGGGTCCCGACTCTAACAGCCGGGGCCAAAACAACACATATGTTCAGCATTTACCAGCATGGAGGTTCACAGAGTCTCCTCCTTGTGTCTGAAGGCACATTCAACATCCAGACTTGAGAGAGCTCCCCTCCTATTCAGCAGCTATCCGCATGGATTCTCACAGAGACTACTCCTGTGTCCGGGGTACATCGAGCACCCAGACTGAGACAGCTCAAACTCCTGGAGACACCTTCTGTGCCTGGACCCCTCCTGTGTCCAGACTAAGCGAGCTCTCTGACTGTGCTCTCAAGCACCTACTTCTGGCTTCCTAATCAACACCTGAGTGGATTCAGGTCTGAGCTGCAAGCGTGTACTGAATGGCAGGTGTAGTGACCTTTCTTTACCACCAGGTTTACAAAGCCACACATTTCGCTCATACCAGTCAGCAAAGTACTTAGGTGAAATATACACCTCATTCAACACATATTCCTTCACTGTCTCACACCATATTAAAGTTGGATGAAGGGTTTAGGAGTTTCAGCTCCTTAACATGTGCCACCCTGTTTTTAAAGGGACCAAAAGTAATTGGACAATTGACTCCAAGGCTATTTCATGGACAGGTGTGGGCAATCCCTTCGTTATGTCATTCTCAATTAAGCAGACAAAAGGGCTGGAGTTGATTTGAGGTGTGGTGTTTGCATTTGGAAGGTTTTGCTGTGAAGGAAACATGCGGTCAAAGGAGCTTTCCATGCAGGTGAAACTAGCCATCCTTAAGCTGCAAAAACAGAAAAACCCATCTGAGAAATTGCTACATTAGGATTGTCAAAATCTACAGTTTGGTACATCCTGAGAAAGAAAGAAAGCACTGGTGAACTCATCCATGACCTGGGCGCACACGGAAGACAACAGTCGTGGATGATCGCAGAATACTCTCCATGGTGAAGAGAAACCCCTTCACAACAGCCAACCAAGTGAACAACACTCTCCAGGAGGTAGGCGTATCAATATCCAAATCTACCATAAAGAGAAGACTGCATGAAAGTAAATACAGAGGGTTCACTGCACGGTGCAAGCCACTCATAAGCATCAAGAATAAAGAGGCTAGACTGGACTTTGCTAAAAAACATCTAAAAAAGCCAGCACAGTTCTGGAAAAACATTCTTTGGACAGATGAAGCCAAGATCAACCTCTACCAGAATGATGGAAAGAGAAAAGTATGGCGAAGGCGTGGTACAGCTCATGATCAGAAGCATACCACATCATCTGTAAAACACGGCGGAGACAGTGTGATGGCTTGGGCATGCATGGCTGCCAGTGGCACTGGGTCACTAGTGTTTATTGATGATGTGACACAGGACAGAAGCAGCCGAATGAATTCTGAGGGATTCAGAGCCATACTGTGTGCTCAGATCTAGCCAAATGCAGCCAAACTGATTGGTCGTCGTTTCATACTACAGATGGACAACGACCCAAAATATAAAGCCAAAGCAACCCAGGAGTTTATTAAAGCAAAGAAGTGGAATATTCTTGAATGGCCAAGTCAGTCACCTGATCTCAACCCAATTGAGCATGCATTTCACTTGTTAAAGACTAAACTTCAGACAGAAAGGCCTGCAAACAAACAACAACTGAAAACCAGCGCGGTGAAGGCCTGGCAGAGCATCAAAAAGGAGGAAACACAGTGTCTGGTGATGTCCATGAGTTCAATACTTCAGGCAGTCATTGCTAACAAAGGGTTTTCAACCAAGTACTAGAAATTATCATTTTATTTACAATTATTTAATCTGTCCAATTACTTTTGGTCCATTTAAAAACAGGGTGGCACATGTTAAGGAGCTGAAACTCCTAATCCCTTCATCCAATTTTAATGTGGATCCCCTCAAATGAAAGCTGAAAGTCTGAACTTCAACTGCATCTGAATTGTTTTGTTTAAAATTCATTGTGGTAATGTCTAGAACCAAAATTAGATAAATGTTGTCTCTGTCCAAATATATATGGACCTAACTGTACTTATATGACCCCGCAGACTCTCCCATAGGCCGGGGTCACACACACCGTATAAAAATCGAACCGTATTATACGGCCATAATACGCAGAAAAGTCCCCTGAACAGTGATCCGTATGTCATCCGTGTGCAATGCGAGGATGTGATTTCCTTGCATCAAAACATCCGTGTGTCATCCGTATGGCATCCGTACGGCGAGATTTTCTCGCCGGCTTGCGAAACCGACATATAATGGATCCAAATGACATTTTTTAAATCACAAAAGAAAGAATAGATAAATACACATAGAATACATATACTGTATATATATATATATATATATATATATATATACACACATGTCATTGTGACATATATACAGTACAGACCAAAAGTTTGGACACACCTTCTCATTCAAAGATTCTTCTGTATTTTCATGACTATGAAAATTGTAGAATCACACTGAAGGCATCAAAACTATGAATTAACACATGTGGAATTATACATTACACTTTACAAAAAAGTGTGAAACAACTGAAAATATGTCTTATATTCTAGGTTCTTCAAAGTAGCCACCTTTTGCTTTGATTACTGCTTTGCACGCAGAAAAGGTGAACGGATGGACTCTACATGCCTGGTTCCCACCGTGAAGCATGGAGGAGGTGGTGTGATGGTGTGGGGGTGCTTTGCTGGTGACACTGTTGGGGAATTATTCAAAATTGAAGCGGTGAGCAGTCCAGCTCACCCTAAACCATCTCGATTGGGTTCAGTTCTGGTGACTGTGGAGGCCAGGTCATCTGGCGTAGCACCCCAACACTCTCCTTCTTGGTCAAATAGCCCTTACACAGCCTGGAGGTGTGTTTGGGGTCATTGTCCTGTTGAAAAATAAATTATGGTCCAACTAAACGCAAACCGGATGGAATAGCATGCTGCTGCAAGATGCTGTGGTAGCCATGCTGGTTCAGTATGCCTTCAATTTTGAATAATTCCCCAACAGTGTCACCAGCAAAGCACCCCCACACCATCACACCTCCTCTTCCATGCTTCACTGTGGGAACCAGGCATGTAGAGTCCATCCGTTCACCTTTTCTGTGTGCAAAGCAGTAATCAAAGCAAAAGGTGGCTACTTTGAAGAACCTAGAATATAAGACATATTTTCAGTTGTTTCACACTTTTTTGTAAAGTATAATGTATAATTCCACATGTGTTAATTCATAGTTTTGATGCCTTCAGTGTGATTCTACAATTTTCATAGTCGTGAAAATACAGAAAAATCTTTGAATGAGAAGGTGTGTCCAAACTTTTGGTCTGTACTATATATATATATATATATATATATATATATATGCATATATTTAAAGTTCATACACTTCTACATAGTATAATAGCCGCTAATTCAATTGCCGGCTTCTGTAAAATCATTACAGAACCCGACATGAAATGACACATGGTTTACATGCAGTAAAACATTTCATTTCATGTAGTTTGATATATGGTTTTCACTAACAATTACATGAGTGTATGTGTGCAAAAGTTCATACATGTATGTGGTAATTAAATGTGTAAATTCGTTGAAAAAAAATGCGTGGGCTCCCGCGGTATTTTCTCCACCAGACAGGGAAAGCCAGTGAGTGAGGTCAGATAATAATAGCCTAGGGAGGGTGCATTTTTTTGTGCCCCCCTGGCTACTAATATCTGCCCCTAGCCACCCCAGAAAAGGCACATCTATACTTAGATGTGCCTTTTCTGGCACTTAGCCCGTCTATTCCCATTGCCCTGTAGCGGTGGCTAATGGGTAAATAATGGGTTAAGGCCACTTTGCTATTGGAAGGTTACATTAAGCCGGGTTAATAATGGACAACAAAACAATAAGAACTCTCCATTATTAATCCTATTGTATTAAATGGTTCAAAAAACACACACACATTAATTAACAATAATTTTAATGAAATAAATACAGTTTTTGATAATATTTTATTGTACTGGTAATCCATCTGAAACCCTTGTTCTCCTGCAATAAAAATAAAATAATAATACACGATCTCATCCACCTAAATCAGATCTCTGGTGTAACAAACGCTATTCAGCAAATAAAAAGTAGCAAAAGTGCAGACAAAAATGGAGCACAATTGCAGCACCAGACCCCCAAAAGGGGACAGGCTGCAGTCCACTGCAAGCAGCAAACCAGCAGTGAAAATCAAACAGAGGAAAAAAAGACAGCAAACACTTATCTGAAGGAGAGCAGGAACCTAGCAGTGCTTCAAACAAGACCAGAAGAACAATTGATAACCGGCAAGGCTGCTGGGAACTCAGGCCACTTATATCCTACCATTCAGTGCCAGCTGAAGGCCATTCATTAATCAGTTCATTACCCTCAGCAACCACCGGAGGGAGCCCCAGCTCAGAAGCCGCATCCAGCATATTCACAACAAATATGGTTGCTTTGTTATTTTATTTTTATTACAGGAGAACAAGGTATTCAGATGAGATGGATTACCAGTACAGTAAAATATGGTCAAAAACTGTGTATTTATTTCATTAAAATTATTGTTAATTAATGTGTGTGTTTTTTTAACCATTTAATACAATAGGATTAATAATGGATAGTTGTCTAATTTTCAACTCTCCATTATTAACCCGGCTTAATGTCTCCTTCCAAAAGCAAGGTGGCCTTAACCCATTATTAACCCATTAGCCACCGCTACAGGGCAATGGGAATAGACGGGCTAAGTGCCAGGAAAGGCGCATCTAATCATAGATTAGATTTTCTGGGGTGGCTGGGGGCAGATGTTAGCAGCCAGGGGAGGCACAAAAAATGCACCCTCCCTAGGCTATTATTATCTACCCTCACTCACTGGCTTTCCCTGTCTGGTGGAGAAAATACCGCGGTAGCCCACGCTTTTTTTTCAACGAATTTACACATTTAATTAACACCTACATGTATGAAATTTTGCACACATACACTCATGTAATTGTTAATCAAAACCATATATCAAACTACATGAATGAATGAACTTACTGTATGTAAGCCATGTGTCATTTCATGTCGGGTTCTGTAACGATTTTACAGAAGCCAGCAATTGAATTAGCGGCTATTATACTATGTAGAAGTGTATGAACTAAAAATATATGTATATATATATATATATATATATATATATATATATATATATATATGTCACAATGACATGTATACAGTACAGACCAAAAGTTTGGACACACCTTTTCATTCAATGATTTTTCTGTATTTTCATGACTATGAAAATTGTAGAATCACACTGAAGGCATCAAAACTATGAAGTAACACATGTGGAATTATACATTACACTTTACAAAAAAGTATGAAACAACTGGAAATATGTCTTATATTCTAGGTTCTTCAAAGTAGCCACCTTTTGCTTTGATTACTGCTTTGCACGCAGAAAAGGTGAACGGATGGACTCTACATGCCTGGTTCCCACCGTGAAGCATGGAGGAGGAGGTGTGATGGTGTGGGGGTGCTTTGCTGGTGACACTGTTGGGGATTTATTCAAAATTGAAGGCATACTGAACCAGCATGGCTACCACAGCATCTTGCAGCAGCATGCTATTCCATCCGGTTTGCGTTTAGCTGGACCATCATTTATTTTTCAACAGGACAATGACCCCAAACACACCTCCAGGCTGTGTAAGGGCTATTTGACCAAGAAGGAGAGTGTTGGGGTGCTACGCCAGATGACCTGGCCTCCACAGTCACCAGACCTGAACCCAATCGAGATGGTTTGGGGTGAGCTGGACCGCTCACCGCTTCAGTTTTGAATAAATCCCCAACAGTGTCACCAGCAAAGCACCCCCACACCATCACACCACCTCCTCCATGCTTCACGGTGGGAACCAGGCATGTAGAGTCCATCCGTTCACCTTTTCTGCGTGCAAAGCAGTAATCAAAGCAAAAGGTGGCTACTTTGAAGAACCTAGAATTTAAGACATATTTTCAGTTGTTTCACACTG
This sequence comes from Oophaga sylvatica, assembly GCA_033576555.1. NCBI lineage: Eukaryota > Metazoa > Chordata > Amphibia > Anura > Dendrobatidae > Oophaga > Oophaga sylvatica. The sequence continues at coordinate 23,115 of JARQOD010002012.1, read as the reverse complement.
TTTTGTAAAGTGTAATGTATAATTCCACGTGTTAATTCATAGTTTTGATGTCTTCAGTGTGATTCTACAATTTTCATAGTCATGAAAATACAGAAGAATCTTTGAATGAGAAGGTGTGTCCAAACTTTTGGTGTTTACTGTATATATATATATATATATATATATATATATGTATTCTATGTGTGTATATCTATTCTTTCCATTCTTTATTAAACCTGTCAGTGTGATTTTACTGTATAGCCAGGGATGAATTGCCGGCTTTTCTAAAGGACACCGGTGCGTATTTCTCGCAAGTCACACTGATGGTCCGTGTGTAATCCGATGTTTTCATGCACCCTTTGACTTGCATTGGCGAGTCTCGGCTGTAATACAGTGCAAATCGCAGCATGCTGCTATTTCACTCGCACGTATAAAATGGCCGAGAAAAAATCGGATACTGGAAGCTGCCCCATAGATTAATATTGGTCCGAGTGCAATGCGATTTTTTTCTCGCATTGCACTCGTCCGTATTTCTCGCTAGTGTGACTACGGCCATATACTGTATCTATTGCCAGTTCCTTTTGGTTTGACATTTTCATTGATCTCTACAGGTACACACGTGGTCAAAATTGTTGGTATCCCTCGTTTAATGACAGAAAAACCCACAATGGTAACAGAAATAACTTGAATCTGACAAAAGTACGGTAATAATAAATCAAAAATCTATGAAAATGAACAAATGAAAGTCAGACATTGCTTTTCAACCATGTATCCACAGAATTTTTAAGAAAATAAAACTCATGAAATAGGCCTGGACAGAAATGATGGTACCCTTAACTTAATATTTTGTTGCACAACCTTTTGAAGCAATCACTGCAATCAAACGATTCCTGTAACTGTCACTGAGACTTCTGCTCCTCTCGACAGGTATTTTGGCCCACTCCTCAAGAGCAAACTGCTCCAGTTGTATCATGTTTGAAGGTTGCCTTTTCCAGACGGCATGTTTCAGCTCTTTCCAAAGATGCTCAATAGGATTTAGGTCAGGGCTCATAGAAGGCCACTTCAGAACAGTCCAATGTTTTCCTCTTAGTCATTCTTGTGGGTTTTTAGCTGTGTGTTTTTGGTAATTATCCTGCGCAAGACCCATGACATGCGACTGAGTCCAAGCTTTCTGACACTGGGCAGCACATTTCTCTCTATAACCCTTTGATAGCCTTGTGATTTCATTGTACCCTGCACAGATTCTAGACACCCTGTGCCAGATGCAGCAAAGCAGCGCCAGAATATAACAGAGTCTCCTCCATGTTTCACAGTAGGGACAGTGTTCTTTTCTTGCTATGCTTCATTTTTCCATCTGTGAACATAGAGCTGATGTGCCTTGCCAAAAATTCCATTTTTGTCTTATCTGTCCATAGGATATTCTCCTAGAAGTTTTGTGGCTTGTCAACATGTAGTTTGGCAAATTCCAGTCTGGCTTTTTTATGATTTTTTTCAACAATGGTGTCCTCCTTGGTCGTCTCCCATGAAGTCCACTTTGGCTCATACAACGACGGATGGTGCGATCTGACACTGATGTTCCTTGAGCTTGAAGTTCACCTTTAATCTGTTTAGAAGATTTTCTGGGCTCTTTTGTTACCATTTGTATTATCAGTCTCTTTAATTTGTCATCAATTTTCCTCCTGCAGCCACATCCAGGGAGGTTGGCTACAGTCCCATGGAGCTTAAATTTCTGAATAATATGTGCAGCTGTAGTCACAGGAACATCAAGCTGGTTGAAGATGGTCTTATAACTTTTACCTTTAACATGTTTGTCTATAATTTTCTTTCTAATCTCCTGAGACATCTCTTTCCTTCGCTTCCTCTGGTCCATGTTGAGTGTGATACACACCATGTCACCAAACAGCACAGTGAGTATCTGTAGCCCTATGTTTAGGCCCACTCACTGATTCCAAGATTGTAGACATCTGTGACACTAATTAGTGGACACACCTAGATTTAACATGTCCCTTTTGTCACATTATTTTCAGGGGTACCATCATTTCTGTCCAGGTCTATTTCATGAGTTTTATTTTTTTTAAATTCTGTGGAAGCAAGGTTGAAAAGCAATGCCTGAAATTAATTTTCATAGATTTTTGATTTATTATTACTTTTGTCAGATTCAAGTTACTTCTGTGACCAATTCACAGAGGAGACCCCAAAATATTAAAATATAACCTTTATTATCAACTAGTTAAAATTATAGTGCACACAAAAACTCTTCCCATCACCAAAAAGAACGCACTTAATGGAAAAGGCCACAGGAGGTGCCTGGCCCTATTCTAAAACTCAACTGCACCCTACCTAGCCGCGGAGGTTGGCACCCTGAACCTGCATAATGGCGCCCCCGCTTACCGTCGACTGTCCGTTTCAACCCTTGCAGACCCTGTGGGAAGGGGATAGAAATACAGGGTGATAATTGTGGTCTGTGTTAAAGATTAGAGAGGGCTTCTATTGTGCTAACCCTTCTCTGACCCTGACTTACAGCGGAGGTTGGCATCCTAAAGCAATTTAATGACAAATGGCGCCCCCGCTCCTCGACAGCTATCCCAAAACAGGCCCTAACAGGAGCTGTTTGAGGGGATGTATAGCTTAATTGAAAAGTGCTGGAGTGCAAAGAGGTAGCATGAAGAGGTGTTTTACACCATGGGCCTTTAGCAATAATTGTGGAGCTTAATGATTCTAAAGTGCATGAATCATATTAATAGGAGGTGTAAACACAAAGCATTGATAATATGAGACCTCCAAAAGCAGCATAATAAATGGAGAACCCCCAAAAGTTCATCCCCATACTGCTTCATAGAATCCGTTCACCATAGTTAAAGTGAGACCCTGCACACTGAATGCTCCAAAATATCATGCAACACTAAATGCCCACATGCATGTATAAAGAGAACAATAAATCGACGTTTCCCCTCTCAAACTGAGGTTCATCAGGGGTGTATACATATATGTCAAAAATTGCTACTTACAGTAGCTTAATCATTTCAACGTCTGTAACGATAAAGTCCTCAGCACATAGGGTCGATCCCTCTAGATGAAGTGCCTGTTCATTTTTCCACGCTGCAGAGTTCACCGCGGGTCAGGCTGCGAGGCTGCGCAGCATCAGTGACGCCAGCGCTGGTCACTGATGCTGCCTCCGGCAGCTTCTCATTCATTCCTCAGTGGTTTATAGCCTACAGCCGGGGGAGTCACATTAGCACTGCTCCCGGTTGTAAGCTATTTAACCCCCAGATAAGGATTGTTGTTTTTTTTTATTTTTTACAGAACATCGGGGGCATCGTTTGGATTAGCAGAAGAATAAGGATGGCAAAAATATATGGTGTCATTTCATTAAAATACTTTATTCTACATGTGTGTGTTTATTTAACCCTATACAAACTTCAGGATTAGTGATGGATAGGTGTCTGTCATGGGTGCATCGCCACGAAGATCGTCGCGATTGCACATTCTGACTTCTCACAGCTGAGCTGCTGTTTCTTTGTGTTTGGTAATGAGAGAGTTAATTTTACCTAGCTCTTTGCTAAGACTAGGTCCAGCCTCGCCCGGCTGCTTTGGATTATGTTCTAATTAGTTTCCTTTATATTCCTGCCAGTCTGGGTGTTTGATGCCGGTGAAAGCATTCATATAGTTTAGCAGACTGGATCGGTTCTGGGAATACTTAAGCTAAGAGCTCCTTAGTTGTTTTTACTCTTACAGCTTATAGTTTATCTCTGAGACCTAAGGTGTTCCTACTGTGTGTGAGTGTTGTATGTAAGACTTTATTTACTTTATTTCTTATCTTTCTTGTTTGTCTTTCTGTTCATTAACCATTACCTGGTCATTCCCTTTGGTGGTATTCAGGGTCCTTCTTAGGACTAGAATACAGTTGGCAGGGATTGATAGGAGACAGGGTTTACGCTGGTGGCCTGGACCTCTGTACCTTTAACAGTACCTCCAGGTTGAGGGATTAGTTAGGACCCCAGTTAGGGTCAGCTTAGACCCCGGTCACCCTCTAGCCGGAGACAGCGTATAACGGATTCCGTTCTGACCCACTGGACTTTCTGTCAGGTAAATCTATGTTATCATATAGCTATGCGCATGTTATATAGTATGTTGCCCTTTTGATATAGATTATTGTCATCACATATATATATCTGCTATACAGCGTGACATTTTCACCGGCCATACTAAAGATTCTCCCCAGCTATCATGGATCCAGTAGCCCAGCTGGCCCGGCAGTTGCAGGGATTGTCCATGGAGTTGGCAGACATTAAGTCCAAGGTTTTGTCCCCCCGGAGCAAACCAGATCTGAACCTAAGGTTGCTCTCCCGGACAGGTTCACTGGTGGGCGGGACAAATTTTTTACTTTCCGGGAGGCATGTAAATTGTACTTTCGGCTGCGGCCTCGGTCATCTGGGAGTGAAGAGCAGAGGGTGGGAATTGTTATCTCGCTCTTACAAGGGGATCCTCAATCTTGGGCGTTCTCTATTCCTCCAGGCTCCCCAGATCTCCAGTCAGTGGATCGATTTTTTACTGCCCTGGGTCTGGTATATGATGATCCGGATCGAGTCTCCCTTGCTGAAACAAGGTTACGTAAAATACGGCAAGGAAATCGTCCAGCGGAGGAATATTCTTCTGAGTTCCGTAGATGGGCAACAGATACTCAGTGGAATGACCCAGCTCTTAGGAGCCAGTTTTGTCAAGGGTTGTCTGACAAATTAAAGGATGTGTTAGCTCAGTATGATTCTCCTCCATCACTGGAGGCTGCTATGGCCCTCGCTATTCGCATTGATAGACGTCTTCGGGGAAGACGCGAGGTAACTCCGCCTCCCGTGATGACTCCACCTACTACTAAAGTCCCTTATACTGAGGTTCCCCTGGTCTGTTCTGAGGAACCCATGCAGTTGGGAGGGACATCATTTTGTAGGAGGGAATCAGCGGTGCGCCGCAAGACTAGAAGGTGTTTCTTTTGCGGGAGAGAGGGACATTATGTTGGGGGGTGTCCATCCCGGACCTCTTTGAACCAAGGAGTTAACCTGGGAGTGTGTATTTCGTCCCCAAATCCCTCTCAGTTTCTCGTGCCTGCGGAGGTGGTGATTGGTACTAGAACTGAGAGGATTTCTGTTTTTCTTGATAGTGGGTCCGGGGCTAATTTGGTGGACACTCGGTTTGCCCAGGTGCATGGTATGCAACTGAGTGTATTGGCCAAACCGGTCCCTATACTCTCTATTGATTCTAGACCTCTTGGTCAAGGTAGCTTGGTACAAGCTGTTCATAACATAGATCTTCGAGTAGGGGCAATACATAAAGAGCAATTGTCTTGTTATGTGTTGGAGGGTCTGCCTGCTCCTATTGTGTTGGGACTTCCTTGGTTGGCTAAACATAACCCAGTGATTGATTGGCAATCCAGAAAGATAAGCCAGTGGGGTGAATTTTGCAAGAATAACTGCATGAGCACGGTCATCGGTGCGGTTGTGCCTAGGACTTTGCCTCCTTTTCTGGAGGACTTTTGGGAGAAGTTCTCAGAGGAGGGGTGTAAAGAGTTACCTCCTCATCGCACATATGACTTCTCAATAAAGTTGCTTCCTGATGCCTTATCTCGTACTTTCCCAGGGGTCGGGAAGACGGATGATCCGGTTCCTATTCCTCAGGAGGGAGTTGTAGTGTCAGCTGTATGCTCTGAGCTTGAGGGGGAGGTATTGGGGGCTCAGGGGGACGCCCCTGTGGGACTTCCAGGGAGACTGATAGTTCCAGATCGCTTAAGACTGAAGGTTACGGAGAACCCTTACAAACGGATGGCTGATAGGAGGAGAGTTTCTGGTCTAGATCTGAGGGTGAACGATCTGGTGTGGTTGTCTACCAGGAATATAAAACTTAAAGTTCCCTCCTGGAGGTTGGGTCCCAGATTCATCGGGCCATACAGGATCAGTTCCATAATTAATCCTGTGGCATTTCGTCTGGACCTCCCTCCTACATTTAAAATTCATAATGTGTTTCACAAGTCATTACTTAAAAAGTATGTGGCACCAGTCATACCGTCACCTCTACCTCCTCCTTCAGTGGTAGTCAATGATAACGTGGAAGTTCATTGGAGGGGGTATGGTCCTGAGGAGAGGACGTGGGTCCCTGCGTCTGATGATAACGCAGATCGATTGGTTCGGACCTTTCACACAATTTACCCGGACAGACCTGGTCATGAGGGTCCGGAGGCCCCTCGTAGAAGGGGGGGTACTGTCATGGGTGCATCGCCACGAAGATCGTCGCGATTGCACATTCTGACTTCTCACAGCTGAGCTGCTGTTTCTTTGTGTTTGGTAATGAGAGAGTTAATTTTACCTAGCTCTTTGCTAAGACTAGGTCCAGCCTCGCCCGGCTGCTTTGGATTATGTTCTAATTAGTTTCCTTTATATTCCTGCCAGTCTGGGTGTTTGATGCGGTGAAAGCATTCATATAGTTTAGCAGACTGGATCGGTTCTGGGAATACTTAAGCTAAGAGCTCCTTAGTTGTTTTTACTCTTACAGCTTATAGTTTATCTCTGAGACCTAAGGTGTTCCTACTGTGTGTGAGTGTTGTATGTAAGACTTTATTTACTTTATTTCTTATCTTTCTTGTTTGTCTTTCTGTTCATTAACCATTACCTGGTCATTCCCTTTGGTGGTATTCAGGGTCCTTCTTAGGACTAGAATACAGTTGGCAGGGATTGATAGGAGACAGGGTTTACGCTGGTGGCCTGGACCTCTGTACCTTTAACAGTACCTCCAGGTTGAGGGATTAGTTAGGACCCCAGTTAGGGTCAGCTTAGACCCCGGTCACCCTCTAGCCGGAGACAGCGTATAACGGATTCCGTTCTGACCCACTGGACTTTCTGTCAGGTAAATCTATGTTATCATATAGCTATGCGCATGTTATATAGTATGTTGCCCTTTTGATATAGATTATTGTCATCACATATATATATCTGCTATACAGCGTGACAGTGTCTTATTGACACCTCTCCATTGCTAAGCCTGGCTTAATGTCACCTTACAATACAAAGGTGACATTAACCCCTTATTACCCCATATGCCACAGCTACAGGGCAGTGGGAAGAGAGAGGCTAAGTGCCAGAATTGACGCATCTTATAGATGAGCCTTTTCAGGGGTGGCTGGAGCCAGATGTTTTTAGCCAGGGGGGCCAGTAACCATGCTCCCTTTCTAGGCTATTAATATCTGCCCTTATTTACTGGCTTTCCCTCTCTGGCGCAGAAAATTGCGTGGGAGCCTACACCAGATTTTTCTGTGAATACAATATTTTATTAAATACCTACAGCTCCCAAATTTTGCAAACATATACTGCTAATAGTAGTAGTCAGTGACATATATAAATCCAACTGTTCTGCAATGGTTTACTGTATGTAAACCATGTCTCCTATCCTGTCGGTTTCTGCAATGATTTTACAGAAGCTGACAAATGAATTGACGGCTGTTCTGCTTTCTATCTATATGTGAAATATAAAGATATATAGTTTTCTTATAAATAATCTGTTCTAAAAAAGTTTATTACAACTGATGTCAACCCTTGTCTTGTTTTTTAAAAGGTAAACCGTATTGTAGCCCAGTAGTCCCGCTGTTAGATAATCGACCTTTATGTCAGGAGAGTTGGTCTTTCTTTCTTTTTTGGAAATTTATTACTTTTTATTATTTTCATTTTTCGTTGGAAACCTGTAAATTAAAATGGACATGTTATCTAAATTGTATTTTTAAATAATCACTCTGAAATTTATGCAAGTAATGATGTATTAACTATTTAGTAACCCTGAACTTTGACACGTGTCATCTGACTACTTGGCACTCGCTTTTTTGAATCTTGGATTTATATAAGCAATGTATAGTCACTGCTCTTGTAAGCTATACGTGGTATCCTGAAGAAGGGGTTATATCAACCTTGAAACAAGTCGAATAAACTACTGCTAAAATTTTACTATATTCTGAGATTTCATCATTTGGTCAGCGTGGACGTGAATCCACATCCTACCTTGCAGTTTACTTTGGTGCAGGGCAGGCCTTGCATTCAATGTGTAGGGAAACAGTATGGGAGTCAAAAATGAAGAAGGTGAACTTGGTTTTCCTGTGGACATCCAGTACATGGGTTCAAAGGCTTAATGGGGTGCGTGTGAATTTGGTGCAGGGCAGGTCTTGCATTAAATGCCTAGGCTAACAGTATGACAGTACCAAAAGAATAATGTGACCTTGGTTTTCCTGTGGCCATCCAGTACCTGGGTTCAAAGGCTTATTGGGGTGCATGTGACTTTTGGCAGGGCAGGCCTTGCATTCAATGCATAGGCTAACAGTATGGCAGTACCAAATGGAAAATAATGCTAACCTTTGTTTCATGTGGCCATCCAGGACATCCGTTCCAAGGGTTATTGTGGTGCGTGTAACTTTTGGGAAAGGCATCCCTTGCATTCAATGCATAGGCAAACACTATAGGAGACCCACTTTCTTATAATGGGGATACTTTTATAGGAGGCCCTCCTGAACGTCTCATGAAAGGGGTATTGAGGTGCGTTCTAATTTTTGGCAGCCCAGCCACTCACTGCACAGGCAATAACAGTATAGGAGACCCACTGTTTAATAATGGGAACAACAAAGCATAGCCGGCTGATGGCCCTTTAAGAAGATTAATGCCACCTGATGCCCCTATAAAAATAGGCTTTGTGACTTTAAGAGTCCCTCCTTCATAAATGAAACAAGATGTGTCTGATGATGTGTCACACACCACATGGCCAGCTAAGGTTGTTAAATGCTACAATGACATTTCCCAGTAAATGCCTTTGTACTGGTTGAAAGCAATGTTAAAGTTGAAAACCGCATCAAAAACGCTACGTGTGAACATAGCCCAAGTGGTGGAGGAGCATATTTGTTTTGGGTTAATTAATTTACCTTATATAAAAGTTATTACCCTGGAAAGGATGTTCCTTAACATATTTCCCAGGAAAATCCATTTTGGTTTCATTTTTGTATGTTTTTTTGTGCGCCAGTAAAAATGGCGTAGCACTCTGACAACATTGTTCACAGTTTTGACCTTGGGGTCAGAAATGCTTCCAGGGGTCTTCCTCATGATGTTCCTATGTCATTTGAGCACTGTTTCCATCATTTTCAGACGTTTTTAGACTTTAAAAGGACCCCCGGGGGGATCGCAGCAAAAATGCTCAGTTTTCCCATAGACTTAAGGGTATGCCACACTAAACAACATCGCTAACGAGATCGCTAAAAAACGTCACTATTTAGCGATCCCGTTAGCGATGTTGTTGTGTGCGGCATGCAGCAACGACGTGGCCCCTGCTGTGATCTCGTCCGTCGTCCTGATCGTTCCGGACCCTATTCTGATCGTCGGCGTCCCGCTGGGTAAGTATATATCGCTGAGTGTGGCACCTTTTTTAGCGATTTAGCGGTACTTTTGTACCGCTAAAGTCGTTAAGGAGATCGCTAACCGCGATAGCGTCCTTAACGACATCGCTAAATGTGGCCGACACTAGCGATATTGTAAACGATCCCGCTAGCGATCTCATTAGTATGCGACGCTAACGAGATCGTTAGCGGGATCGTGTAGTGTGGCAGTACCTTTACATTGGGCTCGTTGCTCGGGTCGAGTACCTGAGTATTCCAATTTGCTCGACCCAAACAATGAGCACCCGAGCATTTTAGAGCTCGCTCATCACTACTCTGAATATGACCATGTGATATTTCAGTTTTTCTCTTAAATTTGCAAAAATTTCTACATTTATGTTTTTTTCAGTGAGGATGGGGTGCAGAGTGTACAGTAATGAGAAAAAATGTTTAGAATTGCAGCCATTTGGTAAATTCAAAAAAGTTCATTTTTTCTCATACATGAAAGATATATATCTTTGTACCGTGTTAGCCAGTAGATAGAAAAATATTCAGAATTGAGAGTCCTCAGTGGTTGATACCTTTTAATAGCTAACTGAAAAGATGGTAACAGATTGCAAGCTTTCCAGACTACTCAGGTCTCTACATCATGCTAGACTAATACAAAACTGAAGAGTCACATATTTATACACAACACAGCACAGAAATAACGCAATAGATAAGACAAGTGACGTGAAGCAGAACTGTCATTATGGGAGATAGAGATGAACATAAATATTGGAACAGTTCATAGATAAAGAGTGTGAAAGTTTTATTGTCCTCTAATTAGGGTCTGGTTCTGTGTTGTGATGCCCCCAAAAGGACTGAAGAGAAAATTCCTTAATTGATGTAAAAAGACATAAATCCATGCGACACATTCATTCCTGTACTGAGTGTGTCAAAGGTCGTCATGAGTTTATACTCCCAGACCCTCCTGTCTCTCTGAGACTTGAAGTTACCTTTTAATACAAGTAATTTAATGTCCATCATGCTATGACCGGGAATACAAAAGTGTTTGGCCACAAATTGTGTCAATTTACCATCGAAAGGATTTATGCTTCACCCCTTTCCCTTCTCCCCCCTCTTTCTCTCTCACCCTTCCATTACTCCTTTCATGTTTCTGTACCTCCTTTTTTTTTCTTTTATTTATATATCTCAATACAATTCTAGTGAGAATGTTGTTTTATGAGCTGTAGCGATTTGAGGTCTTGATCCTTCACAAAATTGGCAAGCTGTGACGCTATTGACATGAGGCTCTTTAAACCATTATATATTATTTTACGTTGCAGAGTTCTCATGGTTAGTATTATTTAGTAGAAGGATTCTGCTTTATTCTGACCTTATAATGTTTTGTTGGCTACATTTTGTCTGATTTCATGTGTATTCATGTATTATTTTCAATAAAAAGACCATTGAAAAGAAAAGGAGATGCATATTGATGAAAAATATAAAAGCTATGGCTCTGGGAAGAAGGGAAGCGAAAAACAGAAGCGCAAAAACTAAAAAGGGCTGCGGCGTGAATGGGTGAAAGGGGTTTTTCAAATTAGCAAAATATAAAAGTCTAAATAAATCTAGTATCACCACGATCATACTGACCTGCAAAATAAAGCAGTCGTGTCCCTTCTACCAGACAGTGGATGGCATGAAAAACAACTAACGATAAACAAAAACAATTCCTGAAATGCTGATGTTTGTTCATTCTGGGTCCAAAATATATGAATAAAAAATGTTCAAAAAATATTATGCACCAAAAAAATTTTAAAAATCGATTTTAGTGTGGAAAAGTAGGAAAACATTAAAAAATCCTATATTAATCGTGTATCGCTGTAATTGTACTGGAATAAAGAATAAAGCTGTCTTATCTCTTTTACCGCATCGTGAATATCATGAAAAAAATAAATGAAAAGCAATTCTTTACTTCATATTTATCCTGTGCTCTACGCTGAGAATGCTGTGAATTGTGTACCACAAAACCTGGAATGTCCATAGTCCCTGCACCTACAAAATGTGTGAAAATAGACAATGATTCCTGCTCTTACATGTCATTTGTGCATTGCTAGATGTATCACCAGCACAGAAACAATCAATGATCTTGTTGTAAATGCTTTTTACTTTTGAGAACTTTCCCTTAATCGCCCGGCTCCTCCAGCCTTGATGCTGACCAACGTGATCTGCCATATTATTACTACTCGTTATCAATATTAACACCTGTGGAGATATCACTCATGGTCATATGTGACATCATCAAATACTGGAGGCCACTGTTACCTCACAGCATGACGTCACAATGACTGTGGGTCATATGTGACATCATCAAATACAGGAGGCCGTTGTTACCTCACAGCATGACGTCACAATGACTGTGGGTCATATGTGACATCATCAAATACTGGAGGCCACTGTTACCTCACAGCATGACGTCACAATGACTGTGGGTCATATGTGACATCATCAAATACAGGAGGCCGTTGTTACCTCACAGCATGATGTCACAATGACTGTGGGTCATATGTGACATCATCAAAATCAGGAGGCCGTTGTTACCTCACAGCATGACGTCACAATGACTATGGGTCATATGTGACATCATCAAAAACAGGAGGCCGTTGTTACCTCACAGCATGACGTCACAATGACTGTGGGTCATATGTGACATCATCAAATATATTAGGCCGTTGTTACCTCACAGCATGACGTCACAATGACTGTGGGTCATATGTGACATCATCAAATACAGGAGGCCGTTATTACCTCACAGCATGACGTCACAATGACTGTGGGTCATATGTGACATCATCAAAATCAGGAGGCCATTGTTACCTCACAGCATGACGTCACAATGACTGTGGGTCATATGTGACATCATCAAAATCAGGAGGCCGTTATTACCTCACAGCATGACGTCACAATGACTGAAGGTCATATGTGACATCATCAAAAACAGGAGGCCGTTGTTACCTCACAGCATGACGTCACAATGACTGTGGGTCATATGTGACATCATCAAAAACAGGAGGCCGTTGTTACCTCACAGCATGACGTCACAATGACTATGAGTCATATGTGACATCATCAAATACTGGAGGCCGTTGTTACCTCACAGCATTATGTCACAATGACTGTGGGTCATATGTGACATCATCAAATACAGGAGGCCATTGTAACCTCACAGCATGACGTCACAATGACTGTGGTCATATGTGACATCATCAAATACAGGAGGCCATTGTTACCTCACAGCATGACGTCACAATGACTGAGGGTCATATGTGACATCATCAAATACAGGAGGCCATTGTTACCTCACAGCATGACGTCACAATGACTGTGGGTCATATGTGACATCATCAAATACAGGAGGCCATTGTTACCTCACAGCATGATGTCACAATGACTGTGGGCCATATGTGAAATCATCAAATACTGGAGGCCATTGTTACCCTAGAGCATAACGTCACAATGACTGTGGGTCATATGTAACATCATCAAATACAGGAGGCCATTGTTACCTCACAGCATGACGTCACAATGACTGTGAGTCATATGTGACATCATCAAATACAGGAGGCCATTGTTACCTCACAGCATGACGTCACAATGACTGAGGGTCATATGTAACATCATCAAATACAGGAGGCCATTGTTACCTCACAGCATGACGTCACAATGACTGAGGGTCATATGTAACATCATCAAATACAGGAGGCCATTGTTACCTCACAGCGTGACGTCACAATGACTGTGGGTCATATGTGACATCATCAAATACAGGAGGCCGTTGTTACCTCACAGCATGACGTCACAATGACTGTGGGTCATATGTAACATCATCAAATACAGGAGGCCACTGTTACCTCACAGCATGACGTCACAATGACTGAGGGTCATATGTGATATCATCAAATACAGGAGGCCATTGTTACCTCACAGCATGACGTCACAATGATTGAGGGTCATATGTGACATCATCAAATACAGGAGGCCGTTGTTACCTCACAGCATGACATCACAATGACTGTGGCTCTACACAAACAGGGGTACAGGGGACAAAGGCTCATTACAGAAGATGTAGACGGGGAGAGCGGAGGATCCAGGATCGAGGACACAGATTCTCATGTCAGGAGATGAAGACGAGGAGAATGGAAGTTCCTGGATTGAGGATTCAGGTAAATAAGAAACCTTACAGGGATTTCATAGTGAACGTAGCTCCAATATGGACCCTCCAAGTCTACAGATTGTGGCTGTAAGGTGCTAGGTTTCTTCAGTCTTTGCTGGTAGAATCTCTGGACTTGGGTGATGAAGGTTCTTTGTGAGGTCACACAGCGGAATGTTGGACACTGAGAGTTCAATGCAGCAAACATGGGGACATCCCTGGGGCTATAGAGAGGTCAGAACAAAGATGGCACCTCGGATGGAGACACTACAGTAGCTACTACGGTCAGTGACACTTCAAGTGGTATCTGTGGCTAGCACAGATTGTTGGTGGTGGTTCTGTCACTTAAATTTAAGATTATTGGGGCAAAAAATGTACCATTATTCCCCCACATGGGAGAGAGGTTGGTGTACATACATTGGGGGAAAATATATTTATTTATTTATTTACTTTACTTTCTTTTTATCTATTTTTCTATTTTATTTTCCTATTTATTTTACTTATATATAGCTGCATTTGCCACATTTTTTTAAATTAAATTTATTACACCATTTTTAAGTGTCTATGTCACAACTTAAAAATGCAGAGAAAAGAGGGCTTGATTATCTGGCATAAAGTGCAATATAGTTATGATGCTTTTCTACAGGTTTTATACTGATACTTTTTATATTTTTTTTCTTATCAGGGAGAGAATCTGGATCCTGGAAGGAAGACTGAAGAATCTAAATAGAGCCACATATTATTTAGTGTTAATCATTTTATATGTCTGTACATTATATTTTGTGTCTTATGATGTCATATACTGATTATATGGATCTAATTCTGGAATCAGGGCATCATGACATCATATTGTTTAGGTATCTGCTGTATCAAACTGTATAAGGGCCCTGATATGATATAACTGTGCTATGTCTGTATATTGGGGGTAGTGTTTATAGGGGGTAGTGTTCTGTATATTGGAGTAGTGTTTGTAGGGGGGTAGTGTTCTGTATATTGGGGGTAGTGTTTGTAGGGGGGTAGTGTTCTGTATATTGGGGGTAGTGTTTGTAGTGGGGTAGTGTTCTGTATATTGGGGTAGTGTTTGTAGGGGGGTAGTGTTCTGTATATTAGGGGGTAGTGTTTGTAGGGGGTAGTGTTCTGTATATTAAGGGGTAGTGTTTGTAGGGGGTAGTGTTCTGTATATTAAGGGGTGGTGTTTGTAGGGGGCTAGTGTTCTGCATATTAAGGGGTGGTGTTTGTAGGGGGCTAGTGTTCTGTATATTGGGGGTAGTGTTTGTAGGGGGGTAGTGTTCTGTATATTGGGGGGTAGTGTTTGTAGGGGGTAGTGTTCTGTATATTGGGGGGTAGTGTTTGTAGGGGCTAGTGTTCTGTATATTGGGGGTAGTGTTTGTAGGGTGTAGTGTTCTGTATATTGGTGGTAGTGTTTGTAGGGGGGTAATGTTCTGTATATTGGGGGGTAGTGGTAGTAGGGGGTAGTGTTCTGTTTATTGGGGTAGTGTTTGTAGGGGGGTAGTGTTCTGTATATTGGGGTAGTGTTTGTAGTAGGGTAGTGTTTGTAGGGGGTAGTGTTCTGTATATTGGGGGTAGTGTTTGTAGCGGGGTAGTGTTTGTAGGGGGGTAGTGTTCAGTTTTTCTACAGGGGAGATGAACGTAGTCAAGCTATGATCTCCAAGGTCTGATCTGATGAGGAAAGGTGAGGCGTGTTACCAAGACAAAGAAGATCTGCTATCCGGAAACGAGGCGCCATATTGAATATCATTGCTCTCTATATATGTCAGTCAGTTAGTTGTAGTATGGCCTTGGTCCAGGGTTCTCAAACTGATCGCCTTTTCTCGGGTTCAAGAATTAATTTTTTCCCTGAAGCACACATTGGCTGAAAGTGTCCAGGTTTTTTGCCTTCTTCTGGATCATTGGTCTTAGGTAGAGGTAAAGATTGTATTTAATAAAATATGTTTAAAATCAGTGATCGGTCTCCTTATGTCTTTATTTTATACTCAGGTAGTTATATCAAGAGAGTCACACATATATAAATAAAATTAAGAATTACTTTATTTCAAAATGACAAACAAGACACATTAAAAAGGGCTGCCTCAAACCAGTAATCACAAAAGCAGGGAAGACGACTATAGCAGTAGGATATTCATTATATAGAAAAGATAGCCATATTTGGCATTTAAATATTATTTTATGCCTATTTATCCTGAATTGCACAGAACAATTTGCTAATAGAGATAAGAAATTCACAATTTGCACAGAATCTGGTAAAAATTCAATTTGGCACAGTCTGGACACTAATGCACGCTTAGGTGAGGTAGGAACTGAAATCACTCCCTATCACACAAAAGTAATTCTTTCCTTTCCAGAGATCATTAACTACTGTAACCAGTTCAGGGGGTATAGCTCTGGGATCGCCGTCTCGGGTAGACGGAGTGGCATAGAAAGAGTTCAAGCACAGACAGCAGTGCGGGTGTAAACTGGCGGCAACCAGTTTTATTAAAGTCCACAGCATCAAACATAAACCAAATCATAAAACAAAATCCTATGCCTGGCAGGCTGCTAGCTAGACACAGTTAGTTACCTCACTACTGTGGTCTAGGCTCTAACAGCCTGGCCAAAACAACACATATTATGTAGTTACCAGCGCTTGGCATCCAGGAGACTTCCAGCAGCGTCTGAAGCCGGATTCAGACTGAGAGCGAAGTCTGTGTAACTCCACCACCTACTTCTGGCTGCTTAATTAGACAGCTGAGTGCACTCAGGGTTGGGCTGCAAGCCTGTACTGGATGGGGAGTGGAGTGAACGACGCACTGCCATCCTACCTTCACTCCTACATTCCTTATGCCACCCAGCTAAGAAACCTGGGCGAGATGTACACCCCATCCAGTACGCACCCTTTCACTGTCTCACACTACTTAGAGTACAAAATTTCTTTAGTGTGCCAAAGAAAGAGTCCAGACTTCAGCAAATGACTACAAACATTGCTGAAGTGCTCATGCAGAGGTATGTTAATCACAATACTAAAACCGCAGCTATTATTGCTAAGCAGGTATCTTCACCATAAATATCCAATTGCACATAAAAGACTCCAACTTACATGTCAGCATATTGCATCCTAGTATTTAGTCACAAGTAAATTCATGTGCTCTATTGTGTGGCACCCCAAGAGTTCAGTTGCCACAATGGCCTTGCCTCCCTCCAGGAGGGAGTGGTGTCATGTCTGGAAGCAAAGAAGAAATCCCCCTACCACATAGTTCCAGCATACAACACAGTTCCTGCTCCAAGCAAGCAGGCGGAGCTCTAAATCTGACTTCAGGGGAGCTGCTCTCTCTGGTCAGAAGCAGGAAGTTAGTAGGAGTTAGAGCCTGAACAAGGTTGAGAGAGGACGTGTGGAGAGGTCCTGGGTGCAGAGTTGTAGCTGAGCTCACCCTAGGCTATATCACCAGTGACCGGGCGCCGGAGCCTGAGGATGTGTGGGTACTAAAGCCCCGGCAGCAGAATCCGGAGGGCAGAAGATCCTCTGTCCCCAACTGATACTCGACGACACAGCAGCACATGTGAGCCAGAGATGCCAGACATGAGCGATCCCTGAAGTAGGGTACAGCTGCCTGTCATGCGAGTGGAGTTCTACCTAAGCATCAGACAGAAAGAGGGACTTGGATAGAGTTTACAGCAACAAGTACCTCAGAGAATAGCATTAGAGAGGAGGCCTCACAACTCTTTTGACTAAGGAGATTCTCAACTTGCTTTCAGGCTGACCGACTCTAAACTGAGCTCTGGACTGTACATGCATTGCTCAGTAAAAGGTACAGGAAACTGCACCCTGCTGTGTCTTCTGAAT
Organism: Oophaga sylvatica; assembly: GCA_033576555.1. NCBI lineage: Eukaryota > Metazoa > Chordata > Amphibia > Anura > Dendrobatidae > Oophaga > Oophaga sylvatica. The sequence goes on along the minus strand of JARQOD010002012.1, from coordinate 5,718 downwards.
CTTTCCTGCATCACCTGCCCTACACCACACTCACTACCAACATCACCTTTAATACCCTAACTGCCCTGGGATAGAGCTCTACCCGTGGAGAGCTTAACCATCTTTGCTGCCCCATCACTATCCCAGAGGATCTGCATGGCAACGTCAGTCCCCTGACCGAATACCACGGGTGGCATCACGAACACTTTATTACAAACTTTATTATCCCCTTCATCATCAACCCCCTTTTTATTGGATGCCCAGGGCCACGGACAGGGTCACTGCTGCTGTGACACTTTCGCTTTAAGAAGCGGCACAGTGCCAAGTATCCCCACTGCCCTGGCGGGCAATTCAACTTGGCGTCACAAACAGAATCCCTACCCTGGTATTGCCGGGTACTGTGTGCCATAGACTTTGTTGGAACTGGGTGAATTACCGCCATACAGTGCCACACGGCGTGTGGGAAGCAGAATGGGTGTGCCGCAGTGGGCGGAGCCTGAGAGAGAGCGCAAAAAGAGAAGTGCTGCGCACGTTCAGGCATCAGCTGGCAGAGAACAGGGAGCTGAAGCCTGGAATCCCGGCGCGGACCATTCATCCCGCCGACAGAGCAACAGACTGGTAAGCAAGCGGAACCTCAAAGACTGGCTAAGATTCACAAGGGGGAAGAGAATGTCCAGCGCAGATGGAGCTCTAGCGACGGATGCAGCCCCAATAGTGCTGAAAGATTCAGTGGCGGGAGCAGTTTCAACCCCCATAAGACAGCAGTCCCTATAATGCCGTTATCAATGCCATATATACCGGGAGCGGCCTGGCTACTGCAATACTCAGGGGAGTCACATACCTTGAGCGATTTCAAGGAGAGACTGTGCAGTTTATTTGAAGTGAATAGAAATACATGCAACCGCACGTTCCAGTCTGAGTGCCGGCGGCAGCGCTGGGTGTTCATGCGAGAGACTCGCATGAGAATCGTGCAAGTTTCTCGCATGTGTGATCCCTGCCTTACCGCATTTTTCGGGCTATAAGACACACCAGACCATAGGATGCACCCCAAATTTTGGGGTGGAATATAGCGGAAAAAAAAGATTTTTATAAGATGGAGGTCCGTCTTATTGTCCGAATTTAAGATATCTTGCCTGAAGGCCAGGGATGATACAGCGGGGTCACAGGAGGTATGGTCCCTTCCACAGGAAGCCAGCAGCAACAGAATGGAGGCAATGCTGCAGTCCTGGGGTCTGGAGTCGGCGGTGAGGCAGAGCATGGAGCAGGGTCCCTTCCTCAGGATGCCGGCTGCAGAAATGTGTCCACGTCGCGGCCCGGTGTCCACGGCGAGCAGAGCAGAGTGCATCACCGGTTTCCCAGCGGCCATCTTCCTGAAGCTGTTGGCCGCCGGAGGCTTCAGGAAAATGGCAGCCGCGAGCCGTGTGTGCGCATAGTGAGTTCTCGTCAGCCATTTTTCTGAAGCCGAGTGCCGCTGAGATCTCAATCTGTGCACGCGCAGCCTCCAGCGGCCATTGTCTTCAAGTCTCTGGTGGCCCACGGCGTCAGGAAGATGGCAGCAGGGATACCGGTGATGCACTCCGCTCTGTTCGCCGTGGACACCGGGCCGCGGCGTGGACACATTTCTGCCACCGGAATCCTGAGGAAGGGATCCTGCTCAGGTGCACTCTGCACCGCCCACCGCCGCAGCATCACCACACCTCTGCTGCCAATGGTTCCGCTGCTACACCACTGCTGCCACCCCCCAGTAAGCCTGCGTTCGCACTATAAGACGCACCCCCCATTTTCTTCCCAAATTTTAGGTGGAATAAGTGCGTCTTATAGTTCGAAAAATACGGTAAATAGGGAGTTGTACTGGATATGGAAATTACAGACAAGGATTCTGCAAGGTCTGAACGTGCGACAAGATCTCATACTTCAGTATGATCTATCATTTTTTTTCTGTTTAATGTGTTTTTTCCGTGTCTGATTTCTCATCAGTCTGGATATGCATTGTAATAAGAGTCTGTCTCATCCATGGTATTATTTTGTGTCTCCATATTGTCTTTTCATGATGTATTGCTTTTATTTTGCATGGTACATGCATGTTGCTGAAGTGCTTTCACAAAGAGGTAAATCTGCTCCCCTTGTGATCTAATTAATAATAATTAATAATTAGCACTGACTTTTTCACCTCTTTGCTTCATGAAAGGTTTTTAAGCCTCCAGTCTGACAACCTATACTAACCATGATTAAGACCGGAGTGTGGAAACGCGTTGGTCGCTCTCTGGGATCTATATGTTGTCCGCATTGTGCCTGTTTTTATGAATTTTTTCCATTAAAGATGATGTTTTATATTTTTCTACGCTGGAGTACCTTTTTTTCTGGGAGTTTTATATTTTTCTACGCTGGAGTACCTTTTTTTCTGGGAGTTTTATATTTTTCTACGCTAGAGTACCTTTTTTTCTGGGAGTTTTATATTTTTCTATGCCGGAGTACCTTTTTTTCTGGGCATTTTTGTGCTATGAAGAATCCATTGTGCTGTTGAGCCTCCACATGCTGATATAATATGATGCTATTGGGGCCATATAAATGCAGATACAGGATGGGGGCCCCTGTGAGGTAAGTGTGGACCTGTATATTGGGCGTTTTTGTGCTATGAAGAATCCATTGTGCTGTTGAGCCTCCACATGCTGATATAATATGATGCTATTGGGGCCATATAAATGCAGATACAGGATGGGGGCCCCTGTGAGGTAAGTGTGGACCTGTATTGGGGGCACGGTCTTGTGCTGTGCTTTTTAGATAATCCATTGTGCTCCGGATGTTACATGCTTACACATTATATGTTCAGTTGCTTTTTGTTATAGGCTTCTGGCATTTGAGCAGTAGGTCTATATGATCTGTGTCTTCTGTCTCTGATCAGTGACATCTTGTTATCTCTTTTCTCTATCACTAGGAGATATTAGACATACGGAGAATATATGTATGCTCGCATCTTCTCTCTAACATCCAGCCATACCTGTGCTCAGTGCAGATTAAGCACAACGGATCAGTTGTACTTTTTGCGCCATTAGCTCTTTATTTGTTCTAGGTGTTTGGTGGTGGCTTTTGGTAAGGAGTCCTGTTGAGGGTCAATAAGGGTCAGTGGACGTGGAGCGGGGGCGCCAAATCACTACCCAGGGTGCCAACCTCCGCTGTAAGGAAGGGATATCTACACAGGGTCATGCACAGTCTATCCTCCCTAGATCTTTCCTCTAATTAGTGCTAAACCAATGTTATTTTTGTATCTCGGTGACTCAGGGTGACCGGCGTTACTACCATCAGACCCCATTACCCCTCTTCATTGAAAAGATTTTTCTTGGTTATTTTTGGTAAAATTTGATACTTTTTAATAGTTAATAACAGTTATTTTTAGGGGTTCTTTTGCTGTGGTTGGTTTACTCCGTGTCTCTGGCATCGATCGGGTCCTGGTTACCAATAGGGGGGCGACTGGAAAAAGATCTGGTCACAATCAGACACTAAATGGATCTGGCAGCTAAATACCTTACATCTTAATGGTGTAAATGAAGCTCTCAGCTTCTCCCCTTTCCTATAAGGGGTTTGGTAGAATTCGTTCTCTACACTTTCTTTAAATAAAACAGTTTTATCTGATTTTAATGTCTTATTTGTTTTTTATTTCTCTTTTTTAAAAGTTTCTCCTAATACAATGGTGACAAGATGGCCTCTCTGCACTTCACTCTCCTATGGTGAAGATCCTCTAGACATCCGGATAGTCAGGAACATTGGATACATCTGTGTCTACCCACTATTCTAACAATGGACGGTCTCTCCGGAATCATTTACTCCTCTATACAGGGAATGACACTATGATGACTTTTCTTCTGGGAGAGACACAGATCACATGTGACTAATATTGCAGTGTGAATATAAGATTAGATTTTTTCTGTATTTTTCTGACTTTACATTATGGGTTATGAGATGTTCGGTGCTTGTTTTTTTTTTTTGGTTTCGCCCTTTTTCCTTTGTTTTTATCTTCCAGTTGGTTATAGGGGAGTCTAATATAAGCCCATATATACCGGGAAGTAGATCAGGTTCAGTGATTTACTGATATTTCTAATAACAATTTAATTCACGATTATTAACTTAATTTATTGTTCATTACATTTTATTAATAAAATAACATATTTCTCTTTGTTACACATCCTAATACTGATTCATTTATATTTCTATATTTTAAAGAAAACATTTTCTATAAGTGTATACAATTCACAACAAACACTTTTCCATATATTTTATTATATATGTTATGTGAGACAGTGAAGGGGTGCGTACTGGACGGGGTGTATATCTCGCCCAGGTTTCTTTGCTGGGTCACATAAGGAATATAGGAATGAAGGTAGGATGGCAGTACGACGTTCACTCCACTCCCCATCCAGTACAGGTTTGCAGCTCAACCCTGAGTACACACAGCTGCCTAATTAAGCAGCCAGAAATAGGTGGTAGAGTTACACAGACAGAGCTCTCAGTCTGAATCTGGCTTCAGACGCTGCTGGAGTCTCCTGCAAGCCAATCTCTGGTAATTATAAATTTGTGTTGTTGTGGCCAGGCTGCTAGAGCCTAGACCACGGTAGTGAGGTAACTGACTGTGTTTAGCTAGCAGCCTGACAGGCTTAGGATTTTATTTTATGGTTTGATTTATGTGTATTGCTGTGGACTTTCAATAAAACTGGTTGCGGCCAGTTTACACCAGTGCTGCTGTCTGTGATTGGACTCTTTATGCCACTCCGTCTACCCGAGACGGCGATCCCAGAGCTATATACCCCCTGAACTGGTTACAATTGGTGGAGAATGCGGGCAGCACAGTGGCTAAAAACAGCAGCAAAGAAACGTTTGTCCAAAGCAGCCTTAAAGAGACAGTAGCTCTAATAGCGTCTGCACAGCAAAGCTGAACTGGCTGTGGTAAAGACTGTGGAGTGTGCTTGTCCTGGGTAAAGGCTGCCGTTGCTGGGACAGACAAGTCTGACAGTATGGAGGAGCTGCTGAAATGAGTCGCCCTTAGCAGGACCGTGGGGTACTCGGCACCGAGCCCGTTCACTTCAATGGGGATGTCACGGGTAGCACAGCTCGGTCCGTGGCCCTGGGGCTCACCTCAAATGTGGGATATTTACAGGGGATTGAAGTATTTACAGTTTGTTCGTGACGCCACCTGTGGTACCTGGTCAGGGTGACCAGCGCTGCAGGGTAGATCCTCTGAGGGGTTGTTACTGGGCAGCAAGGTGTTAAGTCTCCCACAGGCAAGACTGGGTCCCCAGAGTATATGGCGGTGTAGGGGTGCAGGAGCAATAAGGCAGACACACACACGAAAGTCTTTTTCTGTACCTTTACTGATGGTATAGTTGCAGGCACGTACCAGGAATCTGGCAGGGTGGAGGATGCACGTCCAGTAATCCCACTGAGTAGGTGTAGGGCCTCCGTACTCCTGTAGGTGTGAGTTTCTGACCTGTGTGAAATGAAGTCTAACTCTGTCTTCAGTTATACACCCGGCTGACTTTGTGGTGAGGCCTTCTCTGGGATAGAACAGTGTCTCTAATGGTTGGCCGACCAGACTCCTGTCTTCCTGACCCCGGCTACGTGTCAACACTTGAGGGCCCCTGCGACTTGAAGTCCCACAGGGTCTCCGGTATCTCCTACTAGTCATGTAGATGCTAGCAAGCTCGGACCCGGTGTCCGGTTGTTCAGAGTAGAGGTAAGTGATCAATG